>PVHP010001836.1:0-99630 GCA_004024765.1 Zapus hudsonius | reverse complement strand
TGGGCCAGGAAGACTGAGATGAGTACTAAGATATACAGGATACCTTGCCACAAGGACTAATACAGACAGCCCACAGAGGAGGATATACAACTGATCAGGGATGGGGAGGGGGGGAATTGGGGAATTCGGGATAACAACGCATGGTTTGCCCACTAAATAATGTAACACATTATGGACAATAAATATATATTAAAAAAATGTTTTCTTTATGCAGACTTATGGAAAGATTGTGAGTTATTTTTATAATTAATTAATTCATTTATTTTCAAGCAGAGACAGAATAGAGGGGCAGATAGACAAAGAGAGAAAGAGAGAGAGACAGAGACAGACAGAGAGAGAGATAGAATAGCTGTGCCAGGGCCTCTAGCTGCTGCTAATGAAATCCAGATGTGCCACTTTGTGCATCTGGGTACTGGAGAATCGAACACAGGTCATTAATTAGGCTTTGCAGGCAAGTGCCTTAACTGCAGAGCCATCTCTCTAGCCCACACGTCTAGTTTTTGCATTGTATTACAGTACCAAACATGAGTTACTTCCTGTAGAGTGGATTTTAAATTCAATTGAAAAATACATCAATTAGCCACTATTGTACAGTGGGCATATCTTGCCTGGCATGTTGGTAGTAGAGTTGGCAGGGTCCGTAATTGAATAGAACTGTTGGTGACAATTAAACCTCTGCAGTCTTCATAGCAATTTTCAGAATAACAAAGGTGAACAATCCCAGCGGGATTTCTCCATGTCCCCCAAACAAAGTCTTAGGTGCCTTCAGAAATAGGGACTTATGTGCAACCAACAGCTATGACAGTAGTTTCCATTGTTTGTGGGGACTCAGGGTCCTCCCTCGCCAACAACTCATCTGGAACTAGTCCACTTTTAGCCTTGGAAATTTCACCCAACCACATTATGGCTCTTTAAACCCCCTTTTATATCCATGGAACTTTAACTGATTTGACAGTGTGGGTGGTATCTCTGTGAACACCTACCACCATCCAAAAGTAAGTGCCAAATAGTCTTAAGATTCACAGATGGAGGGAGACAGAGGATGAAAAGATCCCATCACCTGTTGTTTCCTTAAAAGAGCAATGTTGGAGATAGCTTCATAGTTAAAGGCACTTGCTTGTGAAGCCTGACATCATGGTTTAATTCCCTAGTACCCACAAAGTGGTACATGTGACTGGAGTTTGTTTGCAGGAGCAAGAGGGCCTCGATTACTCATTCTCTCCTCCTCTGTCTATCTCTCTCTCTCTCCTTACAAATACATAGATAATATATTTGAAAAAGCAATGCTGGATAGAATGTCATGGATGGATGACACAATGCCACAGAGCCTTCCATAATCCACAGTCATTTTCTATGAACCACCGGGCCTCCTCAATATGGCATTTTGCTGCTTGCCACATAGCTACTACACAGCTCCAACCCCAGATGGACTCAGGCTTGATGGGGCCAGCATGAGCCCATGGCCTGGCTTGAGGCAAAGGTGGAGCTGACTCTCCCATTATGGCATGCTCCAGGCCAGAACTTTGGCCACTGCCTCTTTGCAGCCATACTTGTCTGCTAAAAGGGACCTGGAATGAAAAAAAAAAAAATCTCCATCATCATTATATGGTCTTACAGGGGAGAAATCTTCAAATCATCTTCTGGGTTTTGTCCACTCTATGACAAGTGTAATCTTTTTCATCTGCATGTTATATCATTCATGTCTTCAATGAACTGTTACTCAAGCTTTAAAGCCTTCTGGAAGCTCACAGGTACACTTTACCCCTAGGACTTCCAGATTCACACAAAGTTTGCCACAATTCCCACTGAGTGACTTATGTTGCATGCCTTTTCTTTGGGAGGCATGAGTAAATGACTATTCATGCCAGACAGGGTACTGATGACAGACAAATGAAATAATTTCACTGAAGATTAGCTTAATGAACAATGAACTAATTGGGGCTACATGAGTATCGGTAATTAAAAGGCGGCTCCATCACTGAAAGACCTCCCTAGCATGGTGTGGATCAAAGCTGTATCTCTGGAGATCCCTCACAACTTGCAGGCAGCTCCACTGAAGATGGCTTCCTGTCCCCAGCAATTATTTACTGCTTAGATAATCTTGAGGAGGGGATTTTTTTTTCTTAGTTTCTGGAGCCTTAAGCATCTCATTATCTTAAATCTTATGAGCTGTCCAGCCCTCTCCAAGAAAGAATATTTCAATTTGGAGAAAATAGCTATAAGACACTGCTTCCTGGATAAAGTATCTTTCTGCCATGATGTTCCTGCACTGCAACAAATCAATTGAGCCAGCCAAGCATGAACTTATACTGTGGAAACCAGGAGCAAAAATAAACTTTTTCTTCTTTTTGGTTGATTTCTCTCAGGTGTTTTGTCACAGTAAGGAAAAACAAACATAATCTATATCTACCTTAAACCTGTCCATCCTGACATGCTCATTCTTATTAAATACATTCCTATAAAAAGTAATAAAAAACATTAAAAACATAAATATGGTAAAAAAAAGATTCAAGCAATAGAAAAAAAGTATATGAAACAAGGTTTACAACACTTGTAGTCCAAATTCCTAATTCCTTATTCCATATTCCTAATGCCCAGCAGACATTGTGATCATAATTATGTATCCTATCAATACTGTTGCAGATATATACATATGTGAATATATATATATATATATATATACATATATATATATATATTGCCTTTGTTTTTCAGATATGGGATTGTCATATATATATATATATATATATATATATATATATATATATATATATATGTTTTCCTGTTACACATAGCACAATTAATAAAGATGTTATTAGAATTTTCCATCATGTCATATACAAACTAGAGTGTGGTTATTTAAGCATGTCAAGGTAACTTTCACTAAAAATGTTATATGTCCCGTACAGAGGCCTCCAGGGGCCCACAGAGGCACACCCTGGCTTAATCTCAGGATGGTACCTGGCAGCTTGCCAAGATGGGCTTGGCTTGTAAATAAGTTTCAGGAGGCAGTCTTGATTGGCTATTGCACATCATGCCCATCATGCCCACAGGTTCTTATCGTAGACTGACCAGCAGCTCCCTGATTGGCCAAGGGGCTCTATATATTTTGTTTCATTTTCTGCAATAAAGGAGAGCAGCTGTGTTCTTCCACCCATAAACGGTGTGTATGTGATCATTGCCCCTGCGGGCGGTGGGCAGTGAGAAGTGGTGCCAAAACCCGGGAAACGAAAGGGAAATGAAAAAGATACGAAAAGAAAACAAGAGGAACCTAGGTAAGTGAGGCTTGCCGAGAGGCAACTAAGGTTCACTGGTAGAGTGATGAGAATAGAGATTTAAGGTTCATGTAAAGTGACTAAGGTTCACTGGTAGAGTGACGAGAATAGAGACTTAAGGTTCACTGAAAGTGACTAAGGTTCACTGGTAGAGTGACGAGAATAGAGATTTAAGGTTCACGTAAAGTGACTAAGGTTCACTGGTAGAGAGACGAGAATAGAAGTAGATAGTAGAAAGATGGGCTCCGAAATTTCACTGGCTCGTATGGAGGGTCCCCTTTGGGCACTTTTGAAGGCAAATGGGACTCCACTGACAGCCAGATCAGAAATGGAAAGTTCATGAAGAGGAACTAGATGGAGAGGAATTAGAAGTTAAGCTCAAAAACCTTCATGTGGAAACTCCACAATCTAAAGTAAGAGTGGAGCCAACAGCACCACCACTCCCTTACAGGAATTATTGCGCTGGGAAATGTTCCTGTAAAACGGAACCCCCAGGGTTAGGACCAACTTGCTTTCCTGTATTTGAGAATGTCCAACAACAAAGATATCATCAACCTTTAGATTTTAAACTAGTCAAACAATTGAATGAGGCAGTAAGCACTTATGGGCGTCAAGCTGCATATACGGTATCTATGTTGGAATCATTGGCAACATCTAATCTGGCACCTTTAGATTGGGTAAACATTGCAAGAGCCACTTTATCTGAAGGCCAATATTTATTATGGAAAACTGCTTATCAAGAGCATTGTACTGACACTGCTAGGCTTAACACCGCAGAAGGGAACCCAGGCTGGGACATTGATATGTTAACAGGGACTGGTACAAGTCATAGACAATCTAATGGAGTGACTGTAAAATGGAGGGATGTTCTTACTGGCCAATGGTGTGGCCCGGATTCAGCACTTTATTGGGGCCGAGGCTCGGTTTGTGTATTTCCACAGAACAAAGCCTCACCGATTTGGGTGCCAGAGCGACTGACTCGGCCAGTGATTTCTTCACCAACTCATAATACGACAACTGCCGCCTCTCCAATCTGATAAAGGTGTTTCTGATTAAGGTAAGTGAGGTAGGTATACTCTTTTTATTATTCCCACTAATTACAGGACAGTTTATGTGGGAAAGTCTTAAAGCTTGGCCTTATCCTTTATCTTTAACTAACATTTCCAGGGTATACTCTGTAATATTTTCTACCAATGAAAGTACGGGTTTTCCCTCAGTGCCATTTGAACAAGTTAATTGAAGCCTCCTGAAATGCCTACTAATTACTCCGATGGCTAGGGAGACATTCTTGCTTTACAAGGCATTATGCCTAGGCTTACTCCCACACCTGTAATATCTTAAATTGCTCTAATGATTCTTGTTTTATTTCTCAATGTTGGAATGCTACTAAGTACAATACTGCAGTCATACTACGGATACCTCAATATATTCCAGTTCCTGTTGACGTCAGTTCTCCTCTTAATTGTAGTCCGTAAAAAAAGAGATTTTGGAATAACTTCTGTCATCATTGCTGCGATAGCTGTTTCAGCTGTGGCAGCTTCTACAGCTGCTGTTGCTCTTGCTACTTTGGTTCCTACAGCACAGACTCTCAATACTCTTTCCTCTGTGACTGCTCAAGCTCTGTACACCCAAAATCAACTAAATGGACAACTTAAACCTGGACTTATGATTCTTAATCAACGAGTTGACCTTGTACATGAACAACTTAATATCGTTGGACAATTAATGACATTAGGATGTATTCATTCTACTGTAGGACTTTGTATAACTGATGATCCTTATGATAACCTTTCTTATGCAGCAAAAATGTCTAAACAGTTGTCACATATGTTAACTAGTCATTGGACTCACAAGTTCGATGACCTAACTCAATCTTTACATAATCAAATTATTGCTATCAACAAGACTAAAGTGCATATCCCGACTATAACGTCTTCTATAGATAGGGAAAACATGGGTCAGGTACTATAATTCTTGGGCTGATGTGCATTATTTTCTTTCTGATCCTTTATAAAAGCTTTGCCAATCTCAAATGCATCAACAACTGCAAGCACAGCTAATTAAGCAAGCCATGGCAGCTATGGATGGCCAATCCTCCCCCCATATACGGCTCAATATGCTGGATCAGCAGTCAGAAACGGGTAAGATCTGTGGAAATACATATCAACCTAGAGGGAGATGTCAGGGACGGAGGCCTCCAGGGGCCCACGGAGGCATACCCTGGCTTAATCTCAGGATGGCACCTGGCAGCTTGCCAAGATGGGCTTGGCTTGTAAATAAGTTTCAGGAGGCAGTCTTGATTGGCTATTGCACATCATGCCTGCCATGCGCACAGGTTCTTATCATAGACTGACGAACAGCTCCCTGATTGGCCAAGGGGCTCTATATATTTTGTCTCATTTTCTGCAATAAAGGAGAGCAGCTGCGTTCTTCCACCCATAAATGGTGTGTGTGTGATCATTGCCCCCAAGGGCAGTGGGCAGTGAGATTTATACAATGTCATTTCTGTCTTTTCCATATCCAGATATTGAAGAAAAGAACAGAATGGAGAAAGAGGCTATAACTTTGCAGAGTTTCCCCACCCAGCCTGATATCAGTTTACTCTTAACTGAATAAGTATCCAGTTTGCTAAAAGTTTTCTTGAATCCAAGTTCTCTTGTTATTGTAGCATTCCCCAATTTGTTTTCCTACAATTATCTATCCTATAAAAGATTCAAAGACAGCAAAACAAAGCTGTGTAGACGGGATTATCATGGATCACAGCTCTTTTATAAATTAATATCCCAGTTAATATCAACAGTGAAAATCCCACTCTGGAAAAAATAAAGTATGTAGTATTTTCATGATACACAAAAATCAATGCTTTGATGTAGTTTTAATAAAAAAAGAAACGGGTCTGCTGGTCTTGAAGTCTGCCTGGGGCTTTTGCAGGGCCCACAGACAGAGTGGAGCTGGGAGCACGTCTGGGGAGGCGGCCAGGCTGAGCTGAGCCATGCATGCCTCCTCGTGGTCCAGGCTGGCTGCTGGGGCTCCAGCTAGGTGGGCAGTTGGCCGGTGCCCTGGGGGGAGCAATGGGGGAGATTTGCCATGGGCTATCGCTCAATAGGCGGCTGCTTTGGAGTTCTGCTGACTACGGCCGTCCTGTCTGTGGTGGCAGCGGGCATGGAGGGGACCCTGGAGAGGGAGGGATGCTCTGAGTGTCAGCGGCTCCGGGGGCTCCAGCAGTGGAGGACAGCTGTGGAAGCATGACCATGGGCCTGAAAACCCACGAAAGTGTTATAGCTCTTGGGACGCCATCCCCTGGGGAATAGGATTCCACGTGATTCAGTGTTCAGCTCTGGAAGCACGGCTTTCTAGGGGAAACATGGTTCCCCATGTGTAACAGCGCAGTAATGGGCAGAGAGACCCGAGGGGAAAGGCATGGCAAATAATCCCGTTCCATTATAAAAGCATCATGGGTTAAATAAAAATTGAGGAGGAGGGAGGACAAAAATGTACAATGAGGATTGGCAGAAATCAGCAACCTGTAAATACCTGCTTTGCATGTAGACGTGAGCTTGGGCACATATCAGATGGTGGGGGCAGAGGAACTGCCACCTTCCAGGCACAGCTGGGGTGCGAACCTGGGTCCATGTGGCTTGCTTTGGGGGTTGGGAGTCAGGGTCACGGATGGAGCTGGAAAACTCCTACCAGTTATCACCAGAGTTTCACCTGCTCAAACATCATTAACCTTTTGTTTTCCGTGCCCTCATCAAACAATACCAACACTTTGACAAAAACAAAGTGAAGGTGATCTTGGATTCATCCTGGTGATCATCATTCTTCTACTAATCATTTATGAACCAGGCATTTGTTAATCTTTCCAGAACTTCTATTACAGATAGTATATTTCAAATATCTCTTATAAACTGAAGAATTAGAAAATTTGTGTTAAAGAAAAAATTAATTATTTTACACCAATGAAACATTGATGTTCATTCATATGACAGGTGCCTTTGTCTACTTTCTGCTGCTCTACAAAACATGTGAGACTGAGTGATTACAAGGCACATAAGTTTATGTGACTGGTGATTCTGGAGTTCAGGACATTCAAGTGTATGGCACAGGCTTCTGGTGGAACCCACCATGCTTTATCCCATGGTGGAGGGGAGAGGGCAAGAGAAGGTCTAGCTCACTTTCATAACAAATCCACTTTTGTGATACTCAGCCCATTCCCACAATAATGACAGTAGTCAAGGATCGAGAAGAGAGCACTCCTGAACTCATCATCTCCTATTAGCCCCCCTCCCTAAAGTGTCACACTGAGGGTTCATCATCCAGCATATGAACGTTGAGGACAAATTCAACCACAGCCTCTGGGCAAGAGCTAGCTCACTGTTTCAGCTTTGGCTCTATTCTCAGAAGTGCTTCCCTTCTGGAACTAGAATATTTTCCTCAGGGAACTCTTGACACCCTGAAAGCTAGGTCAGAAGCCCCAAGAAACCTATAATTGGAGAACTATCTCCTTAGTTATTTGAGTTATGATTTTTTTTCGAGATCCTTCTTCCACCTTCCAGGCTTAAGGAGAAGAAAAAAGACCTTTATAGCTTATACTTTCCTTTATACAAAATGCCTTGGATAGATATTAAGGCCTTAATGTAAATATAAGGAAGAACAACAAAGTGGAGGCAAGATATAGGTAAAAGTTACAAGCCATGGTGACCAGATTATCAGGAATCATGAACTGAGGACCTAATGGCAGAGGGTTGTCACTTTCTACCATGGTGTAGTCACTTGTCAGTGGCAGAAAGAAGAAGGGGTTTAGTGGCACTGGGGAAGTGAGGGAAGGCAATGTGTGATGCATATGTATAAAATTGTCAAAGGACAAATAAAAAATGAAAACAGCCCCATAAATTTTGATTTCTCTCCAAACTTTCTATCTCAAAGACATATCATGATTGCAGAAATGCGTGCTACAGAAGCATTGCTCCTGTGGAATAGAGTAGCTGAGAGTTTAGATGGGTTTCTGTGTTCATCTGTCTATCCATCCAGGACACTTCTTTCTATACATCTAGAGATTTACTTTTACTGCATGAGGACTCATAGATTCAAAACATGATGAACACAGTCAATGGACCGTGGTACTTTTCACTGCAACATGAATTTTCTAAGGAGTATGTTTTCCCTATCTCTAAGATTTTTCTTTTCCTTCTTCCTGCAGACACAGTTCATGAACTATTCTTTACACGGGTGCCTATTCTTTTCACTCAGTAAATAATCCAAAAAAACAAATGTATCAACCCTGTGCTTTATGCCAAATTTTATATACAAAAGTCCACTGAAGAAGTAATAGTATTTCAGTATAAGGACAATATCACATGTGCCCAGTTGTCTGTTTTAAGGAAAGTATATGCATGTACTTTGAAGTAAGATATAAATACATGATTAAGTCATGATTTCAAAACTGAAAATTTGTATTTAATCATCAGTGGAGCCCAAAGGTTGCATTTATACAACGTAGAATCAGGAAAACAAATTAATCGTAATTTAATTGCCTATGTATTTATCTGCAGCTGTAGGCACTTTTTGTGAAATGTTTATATATCAAACTTTAGTGAGGACACTGTTTCAAACAATGCTCTTGTCCCCTTTCATGGAGATTACACTTCTTTCCCCATTCCTGTAGTAGTGTATGTCTCCTTTATGGATTGAATGAAATGCTACCCACAGAAGGTAAAAATGACCAACATCTCTACATGTGTTTCACCATATTTTAAATAAGCAAAAAACTAATGAATAATTAAATATCCCAACTAGATCTGTCTAATTAATTGTCACGAAGACCATCGTCACTGGAGGCCTTATAGTGTGGAGCCATGAATGAAATTCAACATCCATCTTCTGCACATGTTCTATTTGCTAACTTAGATCATTCATTTCTCTTCCTTTGATTAAGTTTTCATGTCCTCCAAAAGATAAGAGGGGTGTAACTTCAAACATTTCGGTACTTCTGTTTTATCAAACATTAAAATCTTCATCCATTTATACTTGAATTAATCAACAATGTATGATAATCTGATTTTACATTTAATGAGGGTCTGCCATTAAAAAGGTTGTCTGTAGGATGGTATTATTACAGGGGGGAAATTGAGACACAGGGAATTTATCTATCACGTACACATGTTGACATGCCACTGAGATCCAAACATATTGCAGACAAGCTTTGTTATTTATGTAACAAGGAGTGAAAACATGGCCACAGGCTTTTACCATCATCACAACAATACAAGAAGAAGCAAGAAGGAATACTCTCTTTGTTTCTGTTGTAATACATAACATCAGTGAAGGAATATGATGTGCCTCACCAGCAAAAGCCATTGCAGCCCCGGGTATATGCATACTGTATTCGCAGTAGCCAAAAGGGATCACATGCCCACCGTGTGGTTGATGGGTAGAAGGCTGAACACTTCAGTCTGTGGATTGGGTGGGAAAGGTGACGTTTCCATAGGAAGATGAGTGGTGTCAGAGGAAGTGTGACTGTGTGATGTAATTAATCAATGCCATGCTCATACTGTCACTTATAAAATGCAAGGTCAGGTGCCTATAATACATCCCCAAGGACAAGCTTCTCTAAGTGACAGGATTTGAATCATCCTCTGCATTTGCCTGGCCAGTGGGATGTGAAGAAAATGCTGTTGTCCAGCTCCCAGTATGAAGAATCAAGAAGCAGACAGATGCCCTATCTTTTGGTCTGACCCTTGGAAATCAGCCACACGACTCCAGAAAGATGAGTGGTTCAGAAGCCCAGAGAGTATACAGAGTCCATCTCATCATCTGTGCCTGAGCTCTGAGGCGACCCATAGGACCAAATTATATGCCAGGAAAGTGAGTCACCTGGGAGTGTACCCTCTAGTCACTCCTCAAGGAGCAGAGACAAGACCCTGTAGGTCCCGGACCAGTTATTGTTTTAATACTGTAAATACTAGGAGCATGTTATATAAAAATAGATGCAAAAAAGTCACTATGTTTTCTTGTTTTTGTGAACAGCACACACCAAATTTACTCAATACTTTTCAGTAGCCTTCAAAGTCATCAATACTACACAAAGCACATTCTAGTTGTGTTATAAATATTTATGAAATAATAGAATTACCCTTCATAATTAGATTAATAGTTGAAGAACTTAAGTAACTTTCAGATGTGGATCTTAGGCTGAGCTAAAAATAAAAGGTTTTCATATCTATAGTGAATGCCTTATCTATCAGAGGCCTCAAAATAGTCTCATTACATTAGGCAAAATCATTTTTTTTCTGTTCCTCATGAAATCAGAGGATGGCTGGATGTGAATGCTTTCTGAGATTTAAAAGTAAACACATTAAAAATATTTGTCAGGATGGGCTATAAAGTAACAACAGGAGTTATCTTTATAGAGCAGTCCTCAGAGTTAAAGGCAGTAAAATGATTTATACCTTGTACCAATCGCTTTTTACAGTGAGCATACATTAATTTTATACTTTTAAATGACATTAATTTAGATCTCAAAAGAAAATTCACCAAAATGTTAGCACTAGGTGTCTTGAGTATAAGATTATAAGAATTTTACACTGACATTTGTTTCCTAAATAATAAATTGATGGACAAAATGCATTTCTCTATAGTTCCTAAAGAATTTACTTTAAATTCTTGTCCATTGTGATCCCAAATTTTCTATAATAGAAAAATTATAGTACATTACCTAGATGTGTCTTTCAAAATCAACTATAATGCCTCCAACCTCAAATTCACACAGAAAGAGGACAGTTTCACATAGGGACACCCACTCACATGCCCACCAGGAAGCCATTGCAGTAAGGCTTGGCTATAGGACACTGTGGGCAGAATGCGACATTTCACTCCCCGATTAGCCTGTTTTACACTCAGAGCTTTGTCCTGGTTTCCACAGCAGCATCTGCAGGAAGGAGCAAACGCTCAGTTCTCGGGAGCTAAGTGGGAAGGTGGTAAAAAGACCATTTGCTTCTACCTCCGAGGCCCAGGCACTTCCAAGGGACACAAAATCTTTGACACTTGCAGAGTTTTTCTACTTACATAAAAGCTAGGAAATTAGTTAATAGGGCACTTTAGCTTCTTTTCAGTAATAACTGGACATTTTCTCTGGGAACAAATTTTCAGGGTAGTGACACTGTGCATTCTGATTTTCGACTTCTGCTAGTGGCCAAAATGACAACTTACCAAAGACCAAGCTTTTGATTCATTCACATCCTCGTGAAGAGCAGGTATCATTTGGCAAGCATTCTACTGAGCACTGAAAAAAAAAACAGGAAAGTGGAAGACAAAAAAAGGAAGCATTTCTACTCTCAAGTAACTTTCCAAAGAGATGATTTTTCTGTCTTGTCATGGGATGTGTCAGTTGCCTATAACTTCTTTCTCGTTAACAGAACTTGAATTTCAGTCAGGGGAATTGATACACCACTCTGCAAAGAATGAGCTATGATGGTCCAAGCAACTTATGACTATTCATTTCCTTTCACATAATGACATTCCCAAGCTCCCTTGTAGCTGTCATGTGACATTCTTCAGGACAAGAGGCAGAAGAGAAGAAAGTCAAAAAGAAGGGAGGTTCCTTCCACTCCTGACTGCCTCCTTTGGTCCATGGCCCCTGACTCTGTGTTTGCCTATAAAAGCACCCAGAAAGCTAAAAAGGAAAAGGGGGAAAAAAAAGAATGTAGCTGTGTGGCCACCTTGTGGCCTTAAAATATCGACCATTAAAATAGCCAGAGTTGAAGGCGAAAGATTATAGGATCGGAAGAGAAACCAGAGTTGATAATGCCATGTAGCAGCTAAGGGTTTGTTAATCATGACCTCTTACCTCTTAGCATTCCTTCTTTTCATGTTGTCAGTCACTACAATCTGGATTCCTGCAACTTTCAGTCTATTGCAGCCTAGAATCACTGATAAATTGCCCTATTGATTGATCTCTGGGCAATTTGGTGGAGATTTTGATATATACAATGTATAATATCGATATTTCATTATTTTGCAGCACATACTGAAATTAATGGACTTTTCCAAGTATGCATGTTTCTTTGTATTCAAGTAAAAGAAAATATCTGATATTTCTTGTTGGTTTCCAGGATTTTCTTTTTCTTTTTGGCTTTTCACAATGTGACTATGACATGTCTCATTGTAGTTCTCAGAGATGCTCTTATTTTGAATTTATTAAAAGCTTCTTGGATTTGAAGGTTTATATATTTTTTTTATCAAATTGTGGGGACATTCAGCCATTCTTCAAATATTCGCTTTGCTTCTTTCTCTCCTCTCTTCCTAGAACTTCTCTTGTGCATATTTTGGCTTCTTGGGGGTGCCTGACAGGCTTTTGGGCTTCTATTTATATTTTTATGATTTTTTTGGACTTTTATTACTTGGACTGTGTAGTGGTTTGAATCAGATGTCCCCCACAAACTTGTGTGTTTTTAATGCTTGGTCCACAGTTTATAGCAATTGAGAAGATGGAGCCTTGCTTGAAGTGTGTTGCTGGGGGGGTGGTTTGGGGTGTTGCAGCCCAGCTTCCCCTTAGCAGAATTTGGCTCAGCCTCTTGCTGCTGGTTTCCACCAGCTGGGGCAGAAATGATATATAGCCTCTGCTCATGTCTTCCCAGACCATCATGAAGCTTCCCCTTGAGACTATAAGCCAAATGAAATAATAAATCTTTCCCTCCCACCAAGAGCTTTTGGTCAGATGCTTTGTCCAAGCAAGAGAAGGAAACTGCACCAGACTCACCAGTATAGTCTCAGTTGATCTGATTTCATGTTTGCTGCTTCTTCTGTCTGTTCTGGTGTTTCTCTAAAAACTTGTTATTTATTTTCAGTTAACATACTTTTCAACCTTATAATTTCTTTTTTGTTTAATTCTATTCATTTATTTAAAGTATATACAAAATATGAATATTAATATTCAAATATGAGTTTATTCAAAATAAATATGAATATTTATTGATATTCTTTATTTAGTGAGATACCATTTTATTCTTTCTACCCAGTTACCCAAACATTGTTTGCTTTAGTTCTATGAACATGTTTATAGTTATTGTTTTTAAGTCTTTGTCTGCTATGCTCAACATCTGAGTCTCTTTGGGAACATTGCTTGCTTTTCATTTCCTGTATATGGGTCATAATTTCCTGTTTCTCCACATGTCTCGCAATTTGTTTTGCTGAATGGCCGACATCGTATATGTCAATTCTAGAAATCAGATACCCTCTCCCCCAGATTAGTTGCTAGTGGTTTTTCTGCTTCTCTGATTTTCCTAATTCTAAACAGTCCACATTCATCGTTGGATGGGATCACTGAGTCTGTGTGCAGTACTGTAATAATCAACCATTGATTGGACAGAGGTTTCCTTATGGTCCTTCAGCCAACAAGTCCCAGTGTTTATTGACAAAAATACTAGGAATCAAAGTGTACAATTCAGCTTTTCAAACATTACTTTGTGATATTGTAAATACATATTTCATCTTTATCCTAGCTTCTTATCATGCAACTCCTAAATTTTTTTTATTTTATGGAGTGATATTTTTGGTATGCAAATGAGTGACTCTAGGCAGATCCAAAATAAAACCTTGTGACTAGAAAGACCCAAGCTAGGGTTACAAGGTCAGGCTGTAGGCTCCCCAACCTGTTGTCTGAGGAAAGGAGAGGAATAGAAGTTTAAGTTGAACACCAATGGTCAGTGATTTAATCAGCCACTCCAATGTAATGGCACCTTTATAAAACTCCAAAAGCTTGGTGTTGGGGGAACTTTGAGATTTCCAAAAAAGTGGTGTTTTGGTGCGCCACCCCACAGAACTTATCTTGCATCTGTACCACACAGTATTATTGGCATCCTTTGTAATGACCTTTGTAATTAACCAATAAACTTAGTGTTTCCTTGAGTTCTGTAAGTCACACTGACAAATTCATCAAACCCAAAGAAGGTGTCACAGGAGCCTAAGTTTATAACCTATGGGTTGGAAGCAAAGATAAAACACATAGGGCTTGTGATAAGCAAGCAAAGTAGGGGGACCCCGCACTTGGGGAGTGAGCCCTTAGTCTATGGGGCCTAATAATATTTTCAAGAATGTACTGTCAAAAGTAAATTGAGTTAGAAAACACTATTTGATGTCCATTACAGAATTAATTGCTTGCTTGGCACATGTGGGAAAGCTCCCACACACTGCTTGTCAGAAGCCTCTTGTAAAAGTTCAAGAGGAAAAAATTAAGTTTTCATTCTTTTCAAATTTCAAAATTTACTTTAAAAAAATTTCTTCTCTTAAAATCATATTTGAAAACTTTGAACATAAATCAAAGTAAATATGGAAGATGAAAACTCCATCAACTTAATCTCAATTTCATGAAATATACATGTACATAAAAAGAACTAAAGAAGGGGCTGCAGAGATGGCTCAGTGGTTAAAGCACTTGCCTGCAAAGCCTAACAACCCAGGTTCACTTCCCCAGTTCCCATGTAAAAAGTTGGATGCACAAAGTGGTGCATGCATCATGCATCTGGAGTTTATCTGCAGCGGCTAGAGGAATTGATACCCATTTGCTCGTCCTCTGTCTCTCTCTGCTTACATATATAATATATATGTTTCTGGGCATTTCTTTTTTCTCTCCCTCCATTCTCACAGTGCAATGACAGTGTTTGGCTTAAAGAGTGAGTTCTAGGAATCCAAGCTCAGGTATGCATGCTCAGCCAGCACTTTATCTAGTCCCTGATTTTGGCATTCTATGAAAAAAAGTAACATAGGCTTTAGGAAATATAGTACAAGCTAATGTGCTGTATACTTTGTGTGGTATGTGGCGCATGATATACCTTTCAATCAAACTGACTAAACTGTGCCTCCTCACAGACTCTGTGCCATGCTTCCCTTCTGCATTGTCAGGTCCACTTTTGATAAGTTAAATGACAGTATACACAGTATTGATTTTGAAATGCTCTAACAATAGCAGAAAAAAATACCATGGTTGGACAGATGTTTTAATGAATACACTGTTGATATTTGCTAAGTATGATGTTGATTATATGTTTTTAAATAGAATTTCCTTTTTTAAATAATATTTGAGGAAATAGTAGGAGAGAGATGGTTCTGTGCTGAAGTACACTTCCTGTGCATTATGAGGGCCTGAGGGGGCTCGAGACCACCAGAGTTCAAATCTCCAGGCCCCACATACACAGCTGGGTGTGGACATGCACACCTGTAACCCCACTCAAGCTAAGAGACCTGAGAGTCAGCAGGGCCCCACAAGCTCAGGAATCGGGAGAGAAAAGAATGTTGAAGCGTGATGAAGGAGACCTGACTTTCTACTCTCATCACTCTGGGGGAGGGTTTCCCCACCACAGGCCAGTTTGTGGGTCCCCACACCATACCACAGCACACTAAGCAAACACTCACATCCCATCGCATTACACAATACAAAAGCAGAACAATAATAAATAATACTTCAAATTTCCCATAACAGAAAATTCTAGAAAAGAACTGTGAAAAGTTTCAGGTGATGTTAGGCCATTTCTGAAGCTATACTCATCAAGAAGTTTTAACACCACTCTGTAAGTCAGTTTTTAAACTCTTAATCAAAATATTTATTTATAAGTCAAATACTTTGCATATGTATGCTTCCTTTTACTATAAAATTTTCAACCTATTCAAAAACACCAGCAGATGATGTCATATGTCATATTCTATTTATATACCCAAATTATGCAATGATTAACTAATCCATAAATTAATTTGAAAAATAAAGTACCTGACTGGTGATATTATTTTTCATTCTCCAAAGATAAGCAGAACCCTCCTGCTCTTTATTTTGCATCATTTATAGAGAATGACCTCCGTCTGGGTCACAAAATGGTAATATTTGTGCAGTTAGGATGATTAATTCACTGATTTTTTTTATAAATCATTTTAATTGAATAGCTAATGCCAAGGAAGTTGGACTTTCACATTAAAATTTTTTTAAACATGAAATGAGGTAGAAAAATAATTTTAATCCTGGTACATGTATGCTAGTCTTAGAAAGCATTTTTTTCATATTCAATTCATAAGCAATTTAAAAATCTTGACCTGTTCCCCCAATTAGCCCTCTTTTGTTGTGATAAATTCAGGCTAATAAAAGTGTCCCATTCTGTATTAGTAACTAGAAAATATTAATTTACACAACTCAGTGGGGGCCCCAGCCCTTTCATTAATCCACCCACAGAAGAAAGATAATAGAAAACAGCCCGCAGCCTACACTTTGCCCTGAAATGTTCACTACTCTACGGGGTTTTCAGAATCTCAGGTAGGTTCCTGCTTTTCAACCACCTCAGAGTGTGGTCTGTACCTTGGGCACTGTGAACATGGATTTTCTCCCCTTCCAAACATTTGATTCTTCACTTCTTAAGGTGAGATGAATGACAATATGGATACATAATTGTGATTATTAAATGAGGTAACATATGTGAAGTAGACACAGCTTCCTGATGTAATGATTTGAACAGGAGATGCTCCTTCATGCTCATGTGATGAACCTCAGGTGGGGAGCCTAGTTGATGGCAGTAAGTCAATCATGATGTCCCTTTGCAGATCACACTTGGTCCTCTGCTCACTTCCTGCCTCTCTCCTTCCTGTCTTCCACGAAGTGAACGTTCTGCTCTTCCACATGGCGCTGCAGCCTTGAAGTCCTGCCTCATCATGGACTGAGAAGCATGAGCCAAGCAGCCTTGAAAGAACCCTCTCAAACCATGTGGCAAAACCAATCGTTCCTTACATTGTTTAGTTCAAATATTTTTAACTTAATTTTTATATTTGCTTATGAATTAATATATGCCCATGTGGAGTTTTCATACATATTTAATTTTATTTATTCGCCTCCCTCCTAGCCCCTTGTCTGCCTGTCATCCTTCCCCACTCTACCTTTTTGCCTCAGTATCCCCTCTTTTTTGTAAATTTATTTATTTTAGTTTTTTTCCTTTTTTAAATATTTTATTTATTCATTTCCAAGCAGAGAGATACAGAGAGAGAGAGAGAGAGAGAGAGAGAGAGCGCACCAGGGCCACCACCTTGTGGGTCTGGCCCATGTGGGTCCTGGGGAATTGAACCCGGGGCCTTAGGCACTAGAGGCAAGTGCCTTAATCTCTGAGCCATCTCTCCAGTCCAGTATCCCCTCTTCTACTTTGTACTACTGTTTGCCATACCCACTCCTTCAAAGTCTCTATTTTTCCCCAATTGCATGGTCACCTTTCTGAATGCCTTTACCTATATTTAACTACCCCCCCCCACCGAGGCCAGGATATGCATATGTAACAGTCAGAGGCTAGGAGCCACATATGAAAGAGAACATATGGCAATTGTCTTTCTGATCTTGAGTTACTTTACTTACAAGTGTTTTCTATTCCATTCATTTTCCTGTAATTTTCATAATTTCATTTTTCTTTACAGCTGAATAAAATCCTATTGTATATATGCATCTCATTTCCATTATCCATTCGTGTTGATAAACATCTAGGCTGGTTCCATTTTCGGCTACTGTGAATAGAGCAGCGATAAACATGGATGCATAAGTATCTCTGTGGTAGGCTGTAGAGTCCTCTGGCTATGTTCCCAGAGTAGTATAGCCAGGGGATATGGTAGTGTTATTGTTAGTTTTTGAAGACACCTTGCTGTACCATTTTACATTCAAACCAACAGTGAATAAGGTTTCCTGTTATGTCATTTGTCATAGTCATTAGAAAACATAACTAATAACATGACATTTTGAATGTCAAATTTAAAAATAACAGTAGATCATCAAAAAGCCAGTCTTTGCTAGTCACAGGGCTATGGCTTAGCTGTCCAAGGTGATTGCTTGCAGGGCATGACGGTCAATTCCTCAGCATCCATGTGGGGCCCAGATATGTCTAGTGGCACATGTCTGGAGTTCCTTTGTAGTGACAAGAGGCTCTGGCATGGTCTGTCTTTCTAGGTCTCTCTCTCTCTCTCTCTCTCTCTCTCTCTCTCTCTCTCTCTCTCTCTCTCTCTCTCTCCCTCCCTCCCTCCCTGTGTGTGTTTGTGTCTCAGATAAATATTTTAAAAAGTAGTCATAGATGTTATTTTTCTTATATGTCTTGTTCATACTGATGATTTTTCATATAGTTGCACAGAGATATCATGATTCTGTAGACGTTATTCTTATCCCCACACCTTTCTCTGGACCATCTACTTTATCCTATACTCCCTCTTCAACTGACTTCAACAAGGACCTGAGAAGAGTCAATTCCAATAGCCAACAGCACACACGCACACACACACACACACACACACACACACACACACACACACACACACATATATATATATATATATATATATATATATATATATATATATATATATAAACACAAGACTATGATGGATAAATTTTGTTGTCAACTTTAGCTGTTTAGTAATCCACAGTAATCTGGGATTGATCTCTGAGGTTGCTTAAAGGAAGGATTAACTAAAGGGGGAAGTCCATCCTCTAGAAAGAGCCCTTCTTCCAGAGTGCAGGGTCTTTTCAGTAGGAGGCAGGATATAAGGAAACTCCAGGGGAAGGAAATCTCTTCTCCCCACTCCCACCCTCCTGTTTGCTGGCGTATGTGTGGGCCAGCCTCTTTCACCATGATAGAACTTGCCCCGGATCTGTAACTTCACTAAATCCCTTCTACCCATAACTGCCTGATTTGGAGGTGCATCCCAGTGGTGTGTGACTGACTATGACAAGCACTAAATACAAATGTGTGTGCTGATTTAGAATGAAAAGAGAAGTCACAAAAATTATCTCTAAAAATGCCAACATTATCACAATCTTCAGACACACATTTTTATATAGTGCATGTCTAAGACATCTCCAGAAAATAAGTATTTTTTTATTTTAATTAACCTTTATACTCTGCTTTCAAATATATCAATTTTACTTTTACTTTCTCTAGAAAGAGTTAAGTGGTGATTTTATCTTTATTCCAGCCTATTTGATTTGTTTTTAGTTTTGGATAGTTGGTGTTTATGAGATATTCAGGTTCAAAGTGGATATGCCTTCCCTGTACAGCACACTCCCTAAGTGTGCCTTACAAATGTGCATTCTGATAAATTCTGTCTCATACTTTTCTATAAAAATGTAAAGTGTATTTATAATTTCATGGACTGCATTTCATTTCTGCAAAAAAAAATAATAATGAGAGATCAACATGCCTGAGGTTATACAGCTGGCAGATTGCTGAGCTGGGATTCCTTTCCTGACAGCTGGCATTCGTTATTACCCACACCCTTCCCCACACTCTACAGTACACTTGGCGACCTCATAACTGCTCCTCTCATGTCTGGATCATGTTGGAGGAGGAGGAGGAAGAGACAGGCAGATGAGCTGGACTTCACTCACCATACATTGTGTGTCAGGTTTTTTTTTAAATATATATTTATTGTCCATAATAAGTTACATTATTTAGTGGGCAAACCATGCGTTGTTATCCCGAATTCCCCAATTCCCCCCCTCCCCATCCCTGATCAGTTGTATATCCTCCTCCGTGGGCTGTCTGTATTAGTCCTTGTGTCAAGGGATCCTGGATATCCTAGTACTCAGCCCGGTCTTCCTGTCCCAAGTGTGTTGTCACTGATGGGTGCCATGCCTCCAGACAGTCTCCCCCACCACGGCTCTCACAATCTTTCCGCCCCCTCTTCCTCTCAGTTCCCTGAGTTGTGGTGGGTGAGTAATAAGGCTGCTTTAATGTGTCAGGTTTTTTTCAATTCTTTCCTTATTCATTCCTCCAAGGAATGCCGAAAGGGCAACATTTTCCCAAATTTAGAATTAGGTTCAAATAGAAAGAATCAATGTGTCTTCCAAAACTCATACTGTTTCCACTATGTACTTAAGATTTCATTTAAAAAAAAAACAACCAAGGAAAGTATGTCTGAGATGAAACTGTAGATAAGATCTCAAACTATCATATTGTTTATTTCACAAACACTTTTGTTGGTTGCTTGTTCATTCTTTGACTATTAATGGATTGAGGAAAGCACTTAGTATTTATGCCACAAAACACTCCTTGCTGATAGTTAACCTTATGTAGACCCATGCTGGATAATGAGCACATGGCACACATTTTGGGGAGGAAGGAGAAGAAATCATTGCAATAGAGAAGTACATATATCCAAATTTAGAGATTACAGATATTTTTGCCTCATCCCTACATTTTTATTTGATTTTAATAGTTCAGTGCCATACTCAATATGCACTTCCAAATCTCTCAGAATAATTCAACCACATTTAATCTTTAATACTAGCTTCAAATACATTTGCTAATAAAATCAAGATTCAACCCACAATTTCATTTTTGTGTTTGTGAGGGTTTGGGGGCTTTGCTCCAGTTTATCATGATGTATTTATGTGTGTATGCATTTATTGTCACTGAGTAAAATAGAAATAACATAATTTAATGCTTGTATCTTTTCATTGCAAAGTCGAGAGTTATTGGGTACATTCAGATTTTGCAAAAACCACCACCACCTCTCTGAAGCACTCTACTTTTTAATCTATTAAATAATCTGCTTTATCTATTAAACAATGACTCCCATTCCTTCCTCCTCTTAGCCACTAAGAACCACCACTCTACTTCTGGTTTCTGTGACTACTCACACAATGCACTTAAGTGCAGTTTCAGTGTTTGCCCTTTTGTGCTTGGTTTGTTGAATCAATAGAATGTCTTCCAAGCTCAACTGTGTTGTATACCATGAGTCAGAACTTTGTCCTTGTACAAAGGTAAATAACATTCCATCATATGGATAAACAACACTTTTTATTCATTCAGCCATCAATATACTTCTGAATTGCTTTCACTTATGGCTACTATAAGTAACCCTGCTCTGAATATTGGCATCCAACTATCTATTCTATGATTTTTAAGATGGGAAATTTACCACTCTAAATACTGCTTAGAAAAGAAGCTCAGGTGACTCAGCAGCCAGGTCTAGGTGAGAGGCATGAGCGCTGAGTTCCCCCATCACTGCTTACAGAGAGAGGTCCTCAGGAAACAGGCTGAGGTCAGCATTACTCAGGATTATCGCCATGACACTGGCCAGGAAAGGACAGTCATCTCTTGCAAGTTCCCCTTCTTAGGTCATGGAACATCTGTACCAAAGACTGGGTAAAGTTACCTTTGAATGTGGGAAGATTTAGACCCAGCTTCTGGGATTCTTCAGTTCTCAGTGGGGGCAGTGGAGCCTGGTTCCACTAGCACCAGCTGGGAATGTTCCATGGTTATTGCACCAAGTAGAATCAATGACAGGAGAGAAAAAGGAGACAACAGGATTCTTCTGTATAATCAAGAGACTTCCATGAATGTCGTTTTTAATTTACTCATTGATAAACTACTTTAAGTATTTTATGATAGTTACAACACCAACAAAAATCTGTAAGTGGTAGAATTATTATTTTGCCTATGTATAAGTGTGCACATGTCTGTGTTTATGTGGGTGCACATGCATGTTTAGATGTAGGTGTACATGTATGTGTGGAGGACAACCTCAAATGTCATTCCACAAGAACACCATCCACAGTGTCTCACTGGCCTGGAGCTCACCAAGTAGGCTGGACTGGACAGCCAGCAAGCGCTAAGATCTTCCTGGCTCTCCTTCCCCAAACTGGGATTACAAGTGTGTGCCACTATACAAGACATTTTGACATGGGTTCTAGGGATCCAATTGAGGTCCACATGCTTGCAAAGCAAGGGTTATATTCTTTGAACTATTGCCCAGACCCCACAACAATTATTATTCACAAATACACTTACTGTTTTATTTGTATCTGAGTATGTGGGTATGTGTGTATTCTTGTGCTTGTGTGAGTATGGGTGAGCGCATGTAGAAGTCAGACGACCTCAGGTGACAGTCCTTGCCTCCCACCTCACTTGAGGAGGGTCTCTGTCTTCTCCAGGTGAGTGGGCCTTTGAGCACCTAAGGATTCTTCCATCTTAATCTTCAAGTTCGCCATAGGAGTGCTGTATTACTGACATGTACCACTGCACTTGGCTTTTCTCAGGTGGTCACACTTGTATGACAAGCTCTCTACCCACTGAGCCACCGCCTCAGCCTTTACATTTTATCTGTAAAGATAGTTTGAAGATAGTAGTGCACACTCACAAATAAATCATTGTCAGAAGCCAGCCTTCAAATGTGTGAAGCCAGTAGGGTATTTACGTGCATTGCTTAACACACACTCTCCTGTGTGAGGCTCTTCTGTGATCACTCATAACCTCCAACCACAGAAAAGGGTCTTTACACTGGCAGACTGCTTTGGTAAACAGTGAAATCAAAGCCTGTGTTGTGGTCAGCTTTCTAGTTGCTGCGCAGAAAGAAGCCAAACAAAAGCGGTTTGTGGAGGAATGGGTTTATTTGGTTTACAGACTCTAGGGGAGACTCCATCCTGGCAGGGAAACAATGGCATGAGCAGAGGGGTGGACATCACCTCCGCTACAGCACTGGAAATAGCAGCAGGAAGGTGTGCCAAATACTGGCACGGGGAAGCTGGCTTATAACCCCCATAAGCCTGTCCCCAACAACACAGCTCTAGCGAGGTTTTAATTCCCGAACTGCCATCAGCTGAGCATTGATCACTGAGAACACATTCATTTGTTTGTGGGGGACACCTGGATCAAACCATGACAGCCTGTTTTATAAAATGAGAATGAAGTCTGTATTAGGACTTTTCTTCTTTACAGGAATTCACTTATGCTTATCAGAAATTCCTCATAGCTTGCTTTTTAATCCTTGGGAAAATAAATGAGGCTTAACTAAGCAAACTCTTTAAATAAAGATCTAAACACACACACACACACACACACACACACA
The DNA here is from genome assembly GCA_004024765.1 of Zapus hudsonius. NCBI lineage: Eukaryota > Metazoa > Chordata > Mammalia > Rodentia > Dipodidae > Zapus > Zapus hudsonius. The sequence goes on along the minus strand of PVHP010001836.1, from coordinate 76,504 downwards.
CCACCCTTTATTTTGATACACCTGGTTTTTGACCTTGCATATTTTCTTCCTCCCTTGTGTGTGGTGTGTGTGTTATTAAGAAAAAAGTGGTGTGGTTTGTATTCATTTTATTGAGAAAATATAATAAATAACTTCTATATTGATATATTTACTATCCAATTTTTTTTCTCTTTTGCAATTAGGAAAAAGCCTAAGGCTTTTTATAAGTATCTTTGAGGGCAGAATCCATTTCTCTCTTCCAGAAAGAAATGTTGTAGGAAAGGTCCAATGGCAAACATTCAAATTTGTTTTTATTTTGCTTTCTTTTATCTTTCTTGAGTGAGGTATATTTGCAGCATACAACTTCATGTTTTCACATACTTGTATTTATGTGTGTGCATTGTGAAATTAATATATAAGCTAGTTAACATATCCATGATCTCACAGTTGTGTTGTGTATGCGTGTGTGTGTGTCTATGTGTCTATGTGGTTGTGTGTGTCTGTGCTGGCCTCAGAAGGAGGAGCCAAGTGGCTTGGGAAACTTTAGGTCCTTCTGCCCACTTTATCTACAAGTACTATAAGAACACCACTGAGCAAAGAGGGTGAAAGTAAGAACCACATAGATTTCTTGGGCAGAATCAATATGTCTCAGCACCCCTTTTCCTATAGGATTTCTTTATAAATGTCTATCAATACAAACTTTCTCTGTACCTCACTATATTTCTGTGATTTGAAGACAGGCTTTTCACATCTTAATGGCTCTGAAACTAGAATGTATCTTATGATTGATTGCTGTAGGCCAGGTGGCAGCTGTGGCATCATGAAAGGACCATGTGAAGATGGTAGCATTTTGGAGGGGCAAGCAGAGAACCAAGGCTTTGGAATATGTGTGAGATTTGTTCTTTAACTGTAGATTACACCAGAATAATCTTAAGGGTGTGCTAGAATAATTCTGGACCTTATCTGCAGGACTGTACATTTAGGCCTAGGGAGTCACCAAGAGTTTGAGTTATATCATAGGTGCCTCTCATGCTGTTAATCTTGATGGCTATTTGTTTAGGCACTACAAAATGGATATTAATAAGGCCCCACCCCAATTTCATATGTTGAAATTCTATCACCAATGACCTTAGCAAGTGAAATCTTTGTATGTGATTAATTCAGAATGGTGGAGCCCTCATGATGAGATTAGAGGCCTTATGAGGGAAGAGACTGACCAGCATTTGCTCCTCCTGCTTTGTAAGGACACAGTTGCAAAACATCATCTATGGAACAGAAACCAGGACTCACCAGACACTACATCTGCCCAATGCCTTGGTTTTAGATTTATCAGTCTCCAAGACAGTGAAAAATAATTTTCTTTGTTTCTAAACAACTTGGCTTATGCAATTCATAGTAACCCAAATGAACCATGATCACAAAGCCTGGCACAGATGCTATCTGATCCCAGTTATAGATGATTTCCGATTACATCCCAGGCAAATGATGTATCCAGGTTTCTGGCATCTGTTGATTTTCAACATTTCCGTGCTCAGATTTCATCCCAATGTCTGGGGATAGCTTATTGTTCATTGACAAACAATGTGAAGTACCTATGTTTGACCTCTAATAACAATCCCGAAATATACCTATAGCCATAATAGCCTCTCCTTTAGCTCCTTAAATAACGAAATCAAGGATTCCTATAGCCAACCTAACAGTAGGAGGTCACTCCATAGTTTAGTTCACTGTCAGCTTGGATTTCTCTATAGGATGCATTGAGTCTTGAAAAATAAATATTATTAAATACATGCTTCTATTTCCTAAATGTGTTTGCATGAATGATTGTGTTGCAAATCTTGAAGGGAGTAAAAATAACAATGGCTGATGAGTCCCTTAATCAATATAAGGTGGCTTGTTATCTAGTTCCATTTGATCAAAATACCTTTGTCCATCTTTTCACTTTAAGGCTTTGTTTTTATTTGACAAAGGAGGTGTGTTTCTTTGATGCCACAAATATGTAAGTCCTATTTAGACCAATCTGTACCTTTGAATTAGAGAATTAAGGTCATTAATATTCAAAGTTAATATGAAATATTTGTATTAATTCCTGTCATTTTGTTGCTTATGTGATGCTTGGTAGCTTCTTAATCCTCATTTGATTATTTACTCTTCTGGCAATTTAATTTTTCCTGTAACCTCATTGGTGTGTTATCTATATCCTCAGAGTATAAGATTCTTTCAAGTGTTTCTGTTGTGCTCACTTAGTGGTCATAAATAACTTTAGTTTATGTTTGTGACAAAGACTTTTTTCTTTCTCCTTTAATTATAAAAGATAAATTTTCTGCTTTGTGTTATGGTAAAAAATTTCTCTTTCTGAAATTATGGATGATAGTTTCCCAGGATATTTTAATAACAACTTGGGTGTTAGTTATTCTCTAACAGGGTTTTTAATATGTCATTCCATGTTCTCCTAGGTTTTAGTTTTATTAGGATATACTGAGATCCTATTAAACTGGCCTTTATATGATGTGGTAATACTCTCTTACAGATCTCAATATTCTTTCTATGTTCTTTCTGCTTCATGTTTTAACAATAGTGTGAAGTTGAGCAGTCATTTTTTTGTTTGTTATTTGAAATCTCCTGAGGATGGTTATCTCTTTTCTTATATTTAAGAAATGATATGCTATGATATTTTCTATGTACTTAGCATGTGATTCTTCTTCTATTTCCATGATTCAGTTTTAGTATTATTATTTATTCATTTTGCACGCAGAGAGAATAGGTGTGCCTGGACCTCCAGGGCCTGCAAACCAAGTCTAGATGCATGTGCCACTTTGAGCATCTAGCTTTATGTGGGTACTGGGGAAAGGAACTCATGTCACTAGGTTTTGCAGACAAGCACCTTAACCTCTCAGCCATATATTGACCACAAATTTGTTCTTTAATGGCAATCTATAGATATTATCCATATTTTTATTATTTTACCTTTATATTATCTAAATGTTCTAATCAATAACTTTTTTCAACCCCTAATATTCATTTTTATTTATTTATTCATGAGAAAGAGGCACACACATATGTAGAGGGAAAGAAGAGAGAGAGAGAGAGAGAGAGAGAATAGGCATGCCAGGTCTTTTAATCACTGCAAATGAAACTCAAGATGCATCTGCTACCTAGTGCATCTGTCTTTATGTGGGTACTGGGGAATTGAACCCAGGTAGTTAGGCTTTGCAGGCAAGCACCTTAACCACTGAGCGATCTCTTCAGCCCAACCCCTAATAGTCTGTCTTTCACTTGACCTATTCTATTCTTTTCACTAAGAATTTTAGTTGATTAAATGAGCTTTTCCTTTTCAAAATTTCAATTTCATTTCTTTCATTATTCCCATCACTTTATTGAGTTCTTTCATACCCTGTATTGACTTTCTCGTTTCGTCCAACTATTTATTAGTATTCTCTTTGTATTCATTCTGGCATTGATTTGTGTCACTTCTTACCTTACTGAGCACTCTTAGATTCATTCTTTCAAATTCTGTATCTGGTGTTTCATGTAATTCACTCTCATGGTAATCCACTCCTGTGAGCTGGATGATTTTCAGAAGACTCATGTGCATGTGATTTTTCATGTTCCTTGTATTTCTTTGTTGGGATGTGTACATCTTAGATTTGGTCATTGGTTGGATTTTTAAAAAACCATCCATATTCATGAATCTAACCATTCAGTTGATATTTTTCAATGTGTAAGTGGAACTATATGATAGTAGGTTTTAGGTGACATTTCTCACTTCTGGATTGAGGGCATAGTTCTGTAGTCTAACTCCCGACCCATGTACTCAGGATGCTGGAGAACCTTTAGCACCACTCTGAGAGCAGAATATCAGCTGAAGAAGCAACCCCAACTGATTTATGGGCCCATCGTGAAAAATCAGTAATAGTTAAAAACAATCACCTTTTCAAAAACTTTAACTTTGGGAAATAAAGGAAGGATAGTATTATAATACTGACTGTTAGGTACTAATAATAAGAATCAAAGAAAATAAGCAGATTGAAAGTAGGAATTCACATAAGAGAAATAGAAATAGTATAGGCAGGAAAAGTAAAGAAAAGATCAGGGTGTTGCTAGGGTAAATGCAACTTAGAGATGATTAAAGCTATAGAAAATTATAGTAAAAATATATAAAGATACTTATCCAGCAGGGAAGACATTAAGTTCATAAAGGTGGAGTTTCCATGAAAACACTGTCCATTGCCCTTCTGATGTGCAGACCATTGCAATTCTTCAAAGGTGAGCAATTTGTCCACATAATTTGTGGTTGTAGAAAACTGCATTCTCTCTCTCTCTCTCTCTCTCTCTCTCTCTCTCTCTCCCTCTCTCTCTCTCTCTCCCTCTCTCCCTCTCTCCCTCTCTCTCTCCTCCCTCTCTGTCCTACACACACACACACACACACACACACACACACACAGAGAGAGACAAAATATAGTCGAGGATAAGAAGAGAGAAAGATCAAGTGAAATACCTGTGAGAGGGAAGGTATCTGGACTATAGGTGAGAGAATAACACAGAAAAACAGAATAGGCTCAGTAACAATGCCAGAATTATCATATAACCACAATGCAACCAATATAACAAATAAAACAAAACAAATATTTATGCAGGAGTGAATTTTTAAAGAAAATCAAATTGAAATTAAAGTAACATAAAATGTTACATCATCAGTATTGTCTGTTAAAACTTGTTTCACTTAGCATTAGAAAATGTCCTCTCCTCCCTGAATTTTCTTATAGACACAACTCTCTGCCTAACTGTGTCTCCAGTTCAAACCTATTTGACCAAATTGTTAATTCTACAGTTTCTCAATGGAGATAAAAGAGATTGCCTGTGGATTTGAATTTCTGACTGGGTTCAACAGGGGTGTATAAAGTACTTTCCCAGACAGAAGCAGCTTAGGGAAGGAAAGGGTTTCTTTCAACTTACAGTTTCAAGAGGAAGATCCATCACAGTGAAGAAATCATGGTGGAGCAGATAGCCAGCATCCTATCTTCACATATATAGGGAGGAAGTAGAGAGAGCAAGTAGGTTTGGATGCAACACCTCAATGCCTACACCCAGTGACACACTTCCTTCAACAAAGCTACACCCTTAAAAGTTCCCCAACCTTTCCCATTAGCACCATCAACTAGAGGTCAACTAGAGATTAACTATTAAGTACACATGAGTCTATGGGGCACATTTTACATTCAAATGAGGAAAATGATTGACCCTGGCCTATGAGTTTTCAGCTCTCAGCATGAGGTTTTTCTGATTCCTTGTCATAGAGACAGTTTCTGTTTAACTAGTAAGGTAGTTAGCCCTGCTTTTCCCACATGGATTGTAATGCCTATTCTCTGATATGGAGCCACCTATGTTTGTGTTTACCTTTGCACCATGGCTTTTCATCTTCCCTGGAATCAGGAGGCCTGTATCTGTAGTCTAAGCTGGAGGAGGATGCTTACTCCATTCAGTTTAAATTCTGGTCAGTTCCTGTGGGTTTTCATGTATTTCTGCAGTTCTCCATGGTTCATGTTTTTAGTGGGTAAAGGGGTGGGGACTTTGGAGTTTACACATATAATTGTGCAATGCTTTTATTCTTCTAGGCTGAGTGGTTTAATGGCAGAGGTTCTCTCCAGTTATTTTTCTTCTTTATCCCAATGTAAGAGATAGTATCATGGATGGTGATACTGGGTAACTTCCATGCACCTGCTTTATATGCAGATGATCTACCATGCAATTTTTTATTTTTGTTATCTTAGATTCTGGAAATCTTTCTTATTTCTTTTGTTTTTATATCCACAATAAAGGCAGAAGGTACTCCCCTCTCTCTACCACTTTTGCTCAGTGTTCTAGGTTACAGTCTATTTCCTTTATAAATCTGGCATTGACTATTTCTCTGTTTTATGTGGTTTCTCAAAGTCAGATGTTTACTGTGATCCTACTCTGCCTTTTCACACTTTCCACTTCTTTTTGTTTTCCAGATTCATGGAGTTATAGTGGAGTGCTACTCTTTCATTTGGTGGATCCATGTGTATTTTGTGATCCTGTGAACAGGTGCAGAGACTGCATCCTGCAGGAGGAAAGAGTAGGGAGAGTTTGTGTGGTTCCTTTGGTAGCTCCTGTTTAAAAAGGGAAACCGTGTGGTGGGTGAGATGGAAATCAATAAATTAAGAATGCTACAGGTTCCTAAGAAGATTCAACCAACTATGGCCTTGGCCAGATTCTTGAGACATTTCACATATAAAGCCATATTTGATGGGAAACTGGATATTGATAATGAGTTGTCATATATCAGCTGACAAGGAAAGTAGTGTTGTGCTGAGTGATTGGAATACCACTTGATCACTATTTTTATTGATTATTATATTGCCCTGCCATTTCTTTTGCCTTTGAATTATTATTGTTAAGCAAAGAAAGGCTCCTTACCTAAGAAGACTTATTTAACTGTATTGATGTTATCTTATTTCTCTGCAGAGTGACTCTTAGTCTACATGTATAGTAATCACCTCAAATAGTAAAAATATTCTATCTGAACACATCAAGGAATTCCACTGGTACTGGTAGGGTTCAGGTGGCAATTATTTGACATGTCCCCTAGACTGAATGGATTTCTCCAAAATTTATGTTTAAGCCTCAGTGTGATTCTGTGCAGAAGTAGGGTCTCTAGGAGGTCATGAGAGCACATCCCTCATGAATGGCATTATAAGAAGAGAGAAGACCCCTTTCTACTTTGTGAAGGTTCATTAAGAATACAGCCATCTACAAACTTGGAGAAGAGACATTACCATGAGCCAAACTGTGGGCACCAAAACCATGGTCTTGCCTGCGTATAGAAATGTCAGAAAGAAATTTCTGCAATTTTAGCTACTTATTATATTTTGCTATAGTAGCATGAACTAAAATGTGATTACAATGTGCAATCACAGCTGAAAAGTCTGTGACCTATGGTAGAGTCTATCAACTCTGGAAAGTATGGAAGAAGTCAAGTACATAAATTGTATGACCCAAGCGAGTTACCTTCTAAGCATTGATCTCCTCATCTGTGATAGCATGTGTCTGCTTCATACGAATTTTAGGAGGGTTAAATGGGTTTAAATTGATGTAGTGGCCTGCCCTGTTTAGAAAAAATCTTTTGTCACAATACCATAAAATTTTAAATTATGATAACTTTTTTGGAATATTAAACATTGATTTAGGGTAAATAATTTCTCCTTTTAAAATAATCATTGTCCCCCATAAATATGAATAATCAGTACCATTTTATTATAAACAAAGGCATGTAATGTTAAAAGTGAGAAAACTAAACATAGAACTAAAATATGAATAAGAAATCTCATCATTGAGAGTTAATCCAAATGAAATTAAATCAGCATGTCCATCCACTACTGGTAATGATCATAATATGGAGTCAACATAAGTGATCATCAACAGATGAATGGATTAAGCAAATATGGTACATATATTCCATGGAATACTAGTCATATATTAAGAATAAAACCCTGGGGTCTGGAGAGATGGAATAAGGTGCTTGCCTGAAAATCTTAGCAGCCTGGGTTTGATTCCTTAGTACCTAGATAAAGCCAGATGCATAATGTGACTCATGCACAGCAGCTAGTAGCCCTGGTACACTCTCTCTCTCTCTCTCTCTCTCTCTCTCTCTCTCTCTCTCTCTCTCTCTCTCTCTCTCTCTCTCTCTCCACCCACCTCTCTCTGAAAATAAGTATAAAAATATTTTTTGTAAAAGAGAATGGAACCCTGGGCTGGAGAGGTTGCTCAGTGGTACTTGCCTCCAACACCTATCTGGGTTTGATCCCCCAGTTCCCACATAAAACCAAATGCATGAAGCAGCACATGCATCTGGAGTTTGTTTGCAGCTGCTAGAAGCCCTGATGTACCCGCCCATTCTCTCTCTCTCTTTCTTTCTCTCTCTCTCCCTCTCTCTCTCTCTCTCTTTCCCTCCACCCCCTTGGATAAATAAAGAAAAGAAAGAATGTAACCATGTTATTTGCACCATCATAGATGATCCAGGAAGACATTATGTTAAGAAGAATAAGCCAGACACAGAAAGACAAATGTATGATCTCATTCATTTGTGAAATCTAAAATAAGTGATCTCATAGAAGTTCAGTGCATAATGGTCATGACCTAAGAATGCAGAAGATCAGGGAGAGGCAATGGGGAAAGATATGTCAGTTGGTGAAAAATGAACTAGACCACCAAAATAAGTTCTAGTATTCTTTGTATTTTATTATATATTTCAAAATACCTAGATGTGATTTTGAATGTTCCACTTACTAAGAAATGACAAATATTTCAAGGCTGAAGAGATAGTACAATGAATAATATGCTTGCTGTGTAAACACAGATCCTCAGCACACATGTAATTGCTAGGTGGGTGCAGTGACCCACCTGTAATTACAGGTCTTAGGAAGCAGTGGGGCAAGCTGGCTAGCTAGACTAGCTGAATCTAGCTAGGAGTTCCAGATGCAAGTGAGAGACTCTGCCTCAATGAATAAGGGGAGAAAAAATTAGGAAGACACCTGGCATCAGCTGCTAGCTTACATGTGCATGTGTACATATACCTTCAGACATATGACATGCATATAGAAACACACAAAAAATTAGGGGTTGGATACATAAATACCTTGCTTTAGTTATTATACAGTGTGTACTTGTACGGCAACATCACATTGTCCCCCATAAATATGAACAATAAGTACCATTTAATTATATACAAAACTATAAGTAGTAAAAATGTTTAAGAAGTTGCTTTCTGATCCCAAGCCTTTCTTGAGTGCTCCACTGCTGAACAACTCTGCAACTTTCTGATCTGTACCTTGACATTTTGGTTAACCTACAGCTATTTCTTTGTGAAGTCCTCAAAATAATAGTCAAATTATTATTCAGCTCTGAGTCCCACACACACCTCTATCTCTGCCTGAAATGAAAGGAATATTAATGAAAATGAAATTGTTTTTTTTCTAGAGCCACTTTCCAAATAAATTTTACTCTGTCTTAAAATTTATGACGACATTCGCAGCAGTTACATTCTCATCCCTGGGGGGAAAACACCCAATCAGAAGCAGTCTATGGATGGCAAGAATGTATTCCCAGTGCTCAGTTTCCAGGGGAAGCTTCCTCGTGGTGAGGAAAGCATGGTCGAGCAGACAGCCAGGTGACACATCTTGTAATATCAGCTGGGAGGAAGCAGCAAGTGAGTGCACTGACACTGGCAAAGGGGGCTAGACTAAAACACCCCAAACTCCACCCAGTGACACACCTCCTCCAGCAAGGCTCTGCCTCCTAAAGCCCCACAACTTCCCAAATTGCCAGCAGCTGGGGACTACATATTCAAAACACATGAGTTCAGGGGAGACACTTTGCATTCAAACCACAACACGACCTAATCCCTTGCTACTTTCAATAGGACATGGAAGTCCCACCCCACACTTTCTAAATTAGGATATGCCTTTCAGCAAGATCCCCCAGAGATGTTCTCGGGTTTGAGAGATCGATTTAGCTCTCATCAGTGGCAGGATTGAATAAGAGGGTGATTTATTTTTCTGAAATTTAGTGCATTGCTTGTGTGGATCCTGGGAAAGGCACGGTGGAGGATGGTTTCCTGGCAAATGAGTTTGTTTTTGAGTGCGCTGAGATTCTGTCTGACAAGGCCTGTATAAGCAGCTCCACAGTGACCCTGTAAACTCCATTCTCAGCTCTGTCTTTTGAGAAGGAATCCTGGAGCCTTCTTTCTGGGAGTCTTTGCCTGAAGAATGGTGTCCAGGTAAGGGCAGCACAGCTCCCATTTCAAAGACAGTGCAATGCTTTCATGACTTTTTTCAATTACAGACTCCACAGCACATCTCTTCTGGCCTGTGGATCCTTTTATCCTGTCCTGTAAGAATGTCTCAAGGTGTAGCCAGCCTGATGGAAAGCCATCACACATTCAGGGCTTGCTTATCCTCCTGGCTGTTTGTTCCTGCGGTGTGTGATTCTATCCAAGATCAGGACCATAGAAGAGCGTGATATGAGGTCGTGATCATCATCTATTCCCCAACCAAGAACGTACTAGAGTCAGAGCATTTGCAGTAGATACTTACAATAGAAAACTTTTTGTTTTAGATATTAGTTTAGAGGCAGATGACTTCTTTTTGTTTAATGACAAAAACACCAATGCTGATAATAACATAATAAAAGAAGTTTTGACTCATAGATAGCTGTTCTCAGAAGGTAAGGGTCACTTTAACTGACAGCAGAGAAGAGCTCTGCATCTGTCTATCTGAAAAGTCACTTTGGCCTTCAGTAAGCCATTTCTAACCAAAATTTAATGAGGTTCAAGTCTGTATGATAAAATTCATCTATTTTCAGTGTAACATTTGATAAAATCTCATAAATTTATATAGTCATAGACTATTTCTTTCACTCTCAAAAGTTCTTTAGCCAAACCCTGTACCTATCATAATAAGTCTTGGGCAACAACTATTGTTTAGTGTCATTACAATTTTGCCTTCTCTATAAATATGATATAAATGGAATCAGGAAATCTGTAATTTCATACATCTGACAACTATCCCTTTAGTGTAATGCTTTTAAAATCCATCCCTGCTATTGCATATATCAGTAATTTTTTTTCTTTTGATTGTGAAATAGTGTTTCATTGCATGGCTATACCATATAATATCTACTCAATAACCAATGAGATATCTGGATGGTTTATGACTCTTAGCTATAATGAATAATGTGGCTATGGTTCACATGTATCCTTTATGCAGAACTTCTCTTTTCCTGTTGAGTAGAGTCTAAGAAGTACAACAAACAACCTAGAAATAGAAATTATATGAACATCAGAAAAGCTCTATATGTAAATCCCACAGCTAACATCATACTCAATTGTAAAAGTCTGGGATATTTTCTTCTAGATGAGGAAAAAGACAAGGATGACCATCCTTATCACATGATACTTGATGTGCCTGCCACAGCAATTAGAGAAAATAAACAAGTAAAAATGAACAATATCATAAGGAAAGAAATAGTTGTGTCTGCTTACCAATGACATGATTGTATATATAGGAAACTCCATATTTCACACAGCACACAAAACTCCACAATACAAAAGGATACAAAAACAACACAAAAACCAGTTATGTATCTACACACCACCTAGCTATCCAAGAAAGAAAAAAGATTAAGTCCCATTTACAAAAATACTAAAAAGATTAAAATATTTATTTATTATTTCTTTCATAGCCCAGAAAAATGACAAATGTTTACACTGAAAGCATGTGCTTTCTCGGGAGTCTTGTATCAAGTGTGATAGGAGGAGGATCGGTGTGTGAGGAAGGAGGTGAACTGCTTCTCAATTTAACCTTAATTCTTGATGAGTCAGAAATTTCATGACACTTTTTATACATAGTATATACACTGTGGTAGTTTGAATGGATGAACCCCAATAGATCCAGGAGTTTATTAAAAGCTTGTCTCCAGCCCTAAGGAATGACTGGGGCAGATCTGGATTTCCAGCCTAAGGTGTGCTGAGAGCAGTCTGGGTTCTGCCTGTGGTCCCTGCCGGTAGGCTGCCAGGGTGCACTTGCTTTTGGAGGTGCTGTTGGTGGTTTTCTCTCTTTTCTGGATCTGAGAAACTTCAAATGAATTTCTTCTTCCTCACATAGACTGTGCTTGGTTTGGAGGTTCATCCCCGCAGTGTGAGCTGTCTATGACATAAACTATACATATAATAGTTTGTCACACACCAACCTGCCACCTTCTTATATCTGAATACTACAGACATATTGGAAGATAGAGATATTTAAAAAAAGAACATTTAGGAAAATATTTTACAGAAACTGTCTACATTTTCTAGAGTATAATAATTATGTAAAGGTGAACTAAGAACAGTTTATATTTCATCTGAAAATGCAGCATAGGCATGGTGCCTCATATTTTAAATAAGGGTTTGATGCAGTAGCTAAAATTCTAAGTGTCTAGCTCTCACAAACATAATTATATTCCAATTATATTCAAGCAAAGAAAATAAAACCTGGAGTAAATAATTTAAAATATCCTCACAATATTGAGAAAAATAAGTAGTCAACTGTTTTTTTCTACAGAACTTGGGGTTATGTTTTGATAAATTATTTTTCTCCAGGATACACTGTGGCATAACAGTTGGGTGTACATATTAATTAGTTGAAACGCTGGCATGTAGAACACACTAAGAGATGCAAGGATGCCCACTGTTAAGATTCTGTGTGTGCATCCAGATATTATCTCATCCATTTATTTAAGAAGATTAAGCATGAATCTCCTTTGGCTGCTCATATAATGCGAACTCTGTCCAGAGAGGAACAAACTTTCCTTCAAAGCAGATATAAATGCCCTCAATTCCATATTACATAGAGAAAATACTCCTCACTGCTTGGGTTTTCTGTAACCTCATCCGCAGGGGAGCTACACGGGGACATGGGCATCTGTAGTCAGAGTCTCTCCCTCTCCCGTCTCATCACTTACAGGTATGAGATGGAAAGAGAAGAAGAGAGAACACCTGAAGCAAAAATATCCAATACTTATCCTGCATTTTATTCTCTGATGAGCTTTTACCTCAGAACCCAAACAGAACAAAAATGAAATAACAATGAAGTCCTTCTGCCCTTTACCTCATCTTCTCCAGCATGGATGCCTACACAAGGCTGTCCTTTTCCTGGCCAGAGGCCTTCAAAAGCAGCACTTTGAGCCTGTTTCCCATTTCACCCCTCTGCTCCAACCTCTTATTAGGAGAGGAAAATAAGAGGTGGTGTTTCTTCTGATAATAACTCCCTGATACCCCACTATTCACACAGGCCAGCCACCTAAAACCTCGAGTGGACGTTCTGAGGGTTTTTTTTTCCTACATTGACAGCCACATTCCCAGGAACCTAATTGAAAACTGCAGGGTTGCTCCATGATGCTGTTCTCTGAAATATCTCTGCCACCTCTGCTGGGCTTTTATCAATCTCGAGGGTAGCAGCTCTCACTGGGAGGTGAGTTTCACTAACCCTTATTTTATAACTAGAAGAAAAAAAGCCCAGAGTCAAGAAAATACATAGGCCACTCTACTGAAAATCATATATCAGCTCAGTCAATTTCTAGTTCCCGACTGAAGGCTAATTTTCCCTCTGAATGCAGAGAAAGCTAAGGACGTCTCTTTTATGCAACACAAAGAAGGATGTCATTCCTTCACACTAACCCACGTAAGGCTTCTAAGAGAATGTGGGTTACAAAGGGACAAAGGCCTTAGGGGAGACAGAAAAGACTTTAAAGAGGACTTTGCAAGAGGAAAAGACCCAAGGGACCCCTCGAATAGTAGATCGGATCTGTCCAAGGTCCTGGTTCCTTTCCAACAAAGGATTTTCATGTTGGAACAGTTCAGGGAGACATGAATGGGCATCCCAGTTTAGTCAATTACCTGATGTAATCTGGGGTCAATTTCTTTAAGTTTTATGATCTTTGATTTGTAACTCTATGAAATGGAAAAAAAAACAAGCTGTCTCTCCAGCACCTGCCATGACATCTGAAAAGGCTTTTCCACAGTCATTTCAGAGAGGAAGATGCATAAAGGGGAATAGAACACTCTGCATCTAACATACTTCTGGTAGTATTGACCCACATCTTAAAAGCCTCTTCTAGACATTTATCACCATGCAGCTTTTCTGCAAAATCATGATAAAGGCACAGAAAGTGGTCAGTATATAGATGTTTGGGCTTTCAAAAGTAGGTTAAGCTGGGCCTGGTGAACTGTGCCTGTAATAATAGCATCTGGGAAGCTGAGGCATGAGGATTACCAGGATTTTGAGGCCAGACTGAGCTACATAGCAAGTTTTAGGATAGTGGGGGCTAGGAGTGAGTCTCTCCCTGTCTCAAAAAGACCCCAGTAAATTGATTAATTTCTCCCTTGATTTGTTTTGTTAGATTATTTTGCCTCAGGTAATAATTTTGGTGATTTTTTTGCTCAATAAAAATAAGCATTTGGATTTAGCAGAGTTCAGCAAAATAGGTTTTTCCAGTTCAGTCTCTGGTTCTAACTAGAGCCAGACTGACTTGGATGGAAGGAAGTCAGTGTGACAGAAGCCAGCCTAGAGCTGTTCTCTGAGTTTATGCTGCTCCTCGATCACATGGGGCTAAAACACTATTGATTATAGCCCTGATTTCTTAAAAATGTCAGGGACATTTTACACTTTTCCTCTGAGGTATTAAATATCAGGCCTGCCATTAGCCAGACTGTGATAACAGACTCAGATAAAGCCCACCGCAAAGTGCACAGTAAAGAGTATTTCTTAAAAGGTCACGCCGCGGCTGCGGCATATCGTAATGGCCCTCTTCTGCAAGGGTTACTCATGTCTTACAGAAGATATCCACGGCCACCTCCACTTTCCCAACAAAGCTCACATTTCACAGCAGACATGTCAGAGCTGATTCCTGCTTCCTCCAGCCTCCATTAAGAATCACTGGACACGGTACAAGCCTCCTAATAAACTGTCTCTGTCCCTCTCACCAAAAGGACCCTCACGGTTCACCTAGCCTCCCTGTCACTGTTGCAGAAAGTCAATAAGCCTATCTTGCTAGATTAAGGGTTATCACTGGTAGTCTAGGGCTGTAAGAATCTTTCATACTGTGCAGTATAACAATGTTCCCAAACAAGCAGGCCTAAGTGAACAGGCTCATTCCCACTCCCCCCCCCAGGAGTTTGGATAAGTCTGAGGTTTGTTCTCATCCCCTATCTCCTGTCCTGATTCACTATCCCCAAGCCCACCACAATCAGCAGGGTGGCTACCTGTGATTGACACATAAGGTCCTTGGTCTAACTCCAGGCTGTATTTTCCAAGTGGCTGCAAAATGCAATTATGTCCTTAAGGTCCTCAAATCTGGTATGTCCTCCATCTCTTGACCCACACAGGACTGACAAGGCGCGGCCTTTGACACTCATCTTCCACTTCAGGGCTCAAGACAGGACAGTTCTCTTGATTCAAGTTCTCCAGGAAACAGTTTCCTCCTCCCCATCTCTAACACATCTTACTTTGTTTTCTTCCTAAGCACTTAGCAGTTAGCCTGGTGATAATCACCTGCTCACTTGCTTCTTAGCTGCCTCCCTACACTCACTATGCTGCAAGCCT
Source organism: Zapus hudsonius (assembly GCA_004024765.1). Lineage (NCBI taxonomy): Eukaryota > Metazoa > Chordata > Mammalia > Rodentia > Dipodidae > Zapus > Zapus hudsonius. Next base: position 61,367 of record PVHP010001836.1, on the reverse strand, counting down.
GCATTGAAGCTTTTACAAACAGCTGCTGCCTCACCCATCCACCTCTTATACCACAGGAGACCTAATGCAAATTTATTAATTGACCATATTGTTTTCAATCAGGGTTGGTCTATTTACTGTGCTACCATGCAAATCATGCAAGCCTTAATACAACCAATGTGTTAAGGAATTCACCCAAGGCCACAAAGATCCACCATTATTTAATAGTACATATCTGATGTCATTAGACTTTAAACTATTTGTTATAATTTTATCACATTATACTGTCACTACAATCCCCATTTCCAGTGATAGTATAAAAAGGTCTTAAAGTCAGGGCACCTGAGGATGAGGTTTAGTGGGAGAGTTTTTTTAAAAGAGAATGGGAAGTTACAAAGATCTCCAGCCACCATTGTGGAGAGAACACGTGGGAGAGGGTTTAACAAAATCTATGCTGTTCAGCTAAACAAGCAGAAGAAGGAAAGATAACAGAGGGCTCCCATCATGAGGAAAAAGGTTCATGTGGGGAAAATCTTGAGCCTTCCCTCACTCCAGCCATTAGGCTGGGGTGGGGAAGGCCTTACCTTCCTAAGGCCTGGAAATTTAGAAGTTCTCCTTCTAGGAAGCCACGTGGAGGGAAGAGAGACTGGATTTTGTTTCAGTGACTTTTTAAGACCTTGTTCAAGTAAGTCAGAGAGACAGCTGGTTGGTCCATACCTGACCAATCAGCTTTAGCAGCTAGGTTTGAGCTCTAGCTAGACACCTCCCACTCACGGGGAGGTGGGGAGTCAGGCCTGGAATCTGTGAACTTGCTTGAAACTGTTACAGCATGTTAACAGCAGAGCTAGGAATGGGCATTTGGTGTCCAGTGCCCATGTTCTTGAGTGTGACATGAATTTGGGACTCCATGCATGATTGTGCTTATTATTTTACCAAGTTTCTGAATTTGGTTCATCTCTCCGTGTAAAAGTGTTGTGCTAGACACTTTGTAGTATGCATAATTACTAGCTAAGCCAACCATGGAGTGTTATTTATGAAGCCAATCAAGTTCCTGAGAAATTCATCAGCTTTGACTAGATCTTCTTAGGAAAATTCTAAAGTCTTCTCAATCCCTCCTGACAGATTTCTGCACCTTTCCCACGCTGCTGCTTTTCGAGAGTGGGGCACCCATATTCTGAAAGACTTGAAGTCCTGATTGAAGTGAAGGTGGATTCATTTGTAGACCTTCTGTAAAGGACATTATTTTTCTATTTTATAAAATAAAATTTATATATCAAACTTTGGATTTTTATTTTAGGTATCAGAGATCTAAATCTTTATACTATAATGTACAAAATAGAACACATTATTTATTTGATATTAAAATAACAATAGGCCACATCATGTAGATATTTAATGACATCACTCACTATGGCACCCAAGTGGTCAGTCATGCACCAAGTCCCTCCCTATCGGGTCATTACCCTCTTCTAAGAACCATTGGAAATAAGTTGCATAACTATGTCCCTCCGGTGACCCTCCTGTGACTTGTACCTCACTGGTCTCCAACATTGTGTCCTGCACAGAGTTCTGGCTGCAGCTCTGTTCCCAGATGTTTCCAGGGATTCTTCCTAGTCACACCTCAGAATCAATGGTCCCTTCTCAGAGAGAAGCTGTCTATGTTACATCACCTTGCTTTATCTATTGTTCACTGTTACACTTTATCCTATTGCCCCCCCACACCCCTGACAATGCTTAAAACTGTCTCTAGAATTTGTTCACCTGCATTCCTACCTGTTCATTGTCTATCTGCTTGCTTTGGAAGGTGGGGTCCTGAGAGCTGGGGGCTTGCACAAAGTAGGTTCTAGATTTCCCTTTGGAAAACCACGACTACGGGGCCTCTCAAGTGCCAACCAACCATAAGAGCCTATACAATCCGCCATGGACTGAAATGTCAAGTGCCACTCCTCTGCTTGAATCTCTTGGGTGGTTTCCCGCAGCTCTACAACAAGCCTGGATTCTGGCGCTAGCTTACAACAGCTTCCTCTCCAGTCCTGGGTCTGACAACGATCTGTAACGCTTTCTACTGGTCAAACAGCAGAGGACAGCCAAGCTGAAACCAAAGCCTGGAATTCAGTGAGGTCGAGAGCTGGTGCACAGCGAAAATAACCACTAGCAAGGCGGTCTGAACATGGAGTTGGGTGTTGCTCATGCAGCACGGATGCTCCCTGAGCCTGCATGGGCGAGTCACGTTAGGCCAATTGCATTTCCAAAGAAACCCAAGCTCCTGATTTTAGGAAATTTTAAAGGAGATGAAAGTGGTATTTGGGGTCAAAACTCCAGAGACTGAGCCAAACTTAGAATAAGCACTTGCTTCTCCGAGATGAAGCCCTCAGATCCACCAGCATCTGTGATTAGTTCTCCATTGGAGTCTGACACAGGAGAATGCCACAAACTAAGGGATTCTATGGAGACCTGGGGTCTGAGTCACAAAGAATAGGTCTAAGCAAATGTTGAATAAGGCTGTAGAGTTGGGATGCAAACCGTGGCTTTTCTACATCCAAACCCAGATCTTACCACTGGGGAAGACACAGTTGCTGGCAGGATCATGAAGACCCATGTTCCGTACTTAGGTTTGGGTATAGCACTCAGGCTGAGGGCTACAAAGTACCAGGCACTCTATGACATCTTTATTAACAGCACTATAAAATAAGTGCAAAAATCACCATTCAAAAGATGTGACGCTCCCAAAGATTGTCTAAATATAGCCAAAACCCAAATGTTATTTGTGGCATCATCTCCTGGGCTTATCTATTCCCAGTGCATTCTGATCTGGGCACTTAGAGTCCTACTTTCTTTTCTGTGCTAAAGATTTAATACTTAATCACCATCATAAGTAGTCCAAAATAATATTTTCCTAAACCTGGACATCACTGATTAAAACAACAGCTTATATGTTTATTAGGAAAACATACTAAAATAAATTCAAGTCTTGGGAAGACCTTTGTCAATATTAAAATAGTTTTTGTCCCTGTCACCTCACATCATTTCCAAATCTATATATTATTCTTTATATCAACTCACACATCAGCTGATGAAGTACAGCCTCCCATTTTCCATTCATTCCATCAGTCAACCTGGCCATCCATCAAAATACCTTCTGACCACTTATTACTATGTTCCAAACATTATTCTTGGGGCTAAGACATTAGGTCTAACATGGCAGAACTCCATCTATCAAGAACTTTACAATCTATTAGGGGATACTGAAAATAAATCAGTAAGTCAATTGTTATAACACAGTCCAATATATATTAATGAATAGGGAAGGGGAAGAGAAGAAGGAAAGGTAGGCTAAGACAGGATTGGGTACTACATATAATAGAGCAAAGTAGATCAGAGCGATGACTGATTTTTTTAAAATTTATTGATTTTTTTAAAATAAAAAGGTTGCACATACAGACCCCCTCTCCCTTGTCACAATTCTGCTGAGGGTCTTTGGTGAATTCATTCATATTCTCTGTGGGGACCAAAAGGCCTCAGTCTCTGACTATTCCCATCCACTCTGAGGCTCTTACAATCTTTCCACCCTGTCTTCCATGATGCACCGCGAGCCGATGAGGCAAAGATAGAGATCTGATTTAGTTCTGCCTTCTCTGTAGACTCTGGATCTCTGGTTTTAATGAGGCTTGAATGACCAAGTGTCTGTCACCATCTCCCTGGACCTGGTTTTTAGGCTCAACATGAGAGAAGTATTCATGTCACCCCTTCCTCTGTAATGACTTCTGGGCCCAGGCAGATGATGGAGGTGACCCATCTCCTGGTAGACAGTGGCTCCCTCTTCTTTGTGTATTGATGTATCCTTGATCCTCCCCATTATTCTTCACCATCTCTATGATAGAGCAGATTTTCCAACCAAAAGAGAGAGCAGTTTAAATAAAAGGGCATGTGGCTAGTCATTAGGGGAATGTATTGATGCATGTGTCAGCTCTTCTTAGTTAGAGAGCGGTGGAGGTTCTCTCTGGAGCTCTAGGGAATCTGGCTTGGTTTCCAGAGCCAGATATGAGTTCTCCCCCAGTGATCAGGTCTCCTGTCCAATCAGTGAGCAGTTGGTTACCTGCATGGGCTATGTGCCTCGATGGCACAGGTGTACTCTTCTTGCTTGGCTGGTTCATGTTGTGGCTGGCAGGATCTCCTGCTTATTCAATTTGTTGGAGCCTGTTACTCCCTGGCCACTCTCACAGCACTTTCCAGCACTCTGAGGGCCAGCTGGGAGGGAACTGGATTCCCTCTCAGTTCCAGCATGCTCACTAGATGTCCTGTGGCTGCAGTGAAAAATTGTTAAGATGAAAAACCAAGGGATGAGATGTGAAAGTTGTCAAAATTGGGCTGTGGTGCTAGGAATTTTCTACAAGGAATATTTAGTATGAATGCTAGTGGATAAGTAGGAATTATTTTGGTGTAAAACAGTGCAAGAAAGCCAGCTCATAAATCAGACTGCCCTAAATCTAACGCGTTCCTCTAGTGACAGTTTTGACAATGGGCCCCTTAGCTTGTACCTTAGACCAGTTAATCGCTCACTCAGTATCTGGTACCCTATGATTCCTTTCAGCTGATAGATATGGTCATATGTGTAACCCAAGAGTGTAATGTATCTGTTACCATTCTCTATGGAGTTTATTTTTATAATTTCTATTTTTAATTTACAAATATACGTAAAATTAGGATTCTGCCTTTTGTTTACTTAAAATTGATTTTCTTAATTTTTATGGCATATAGTACATTTTGTGTGGGGGGTATTAATGTTACAGTTGTGTCATTACCATGTCTCTTTTCTCCAATAGTCACTGGAAATGTTTCATTTTTTTTCCATTGGGCATGATTGTCTGTTTCAAAGATCAAAATGGAATCATAACAGGATCTGATCCCAGTTTTCAATAGAAACTGGACTTAATATTTTACCCTTTAAGATATGGTTTGCTGTTTTTCAGAAACAATTGTTTATTTCAGTAGCTTCCTCCTAATCTCATCTGCTTCTTTTTACAGTTATTCACAATAGTCTTTTACTGAATAGCTCTGCAGCTTCCATTCATAGTGCTTGGTTTATTGATATAATAAAATACACTGATAAAGTTTCCATTTCTGAAGTCCTTGTGTTACTGGAATTAATTCCATTTGCCATATCACATAATTTTACAAATGGAGATCGTGATTCAGGCATCTAATAGTTTATGTGAAATATTTGCTTTTATATCTGTAATTGGAATCCATCTCATTTTCTCTTGTGTGCTATCTTTATGATACTTTATACAATGAATTAAGGATATATCATCTTTCCTCTGGATAGAATTATTTAAATAACATAAGAATTACATGATATTTGAGTTTAGATTAAACTCGGCAGTAAAACTATCTGAGCCTGCCACTCTATTTTGCAATGGCTATTTGAATATTCAGAGTTTTCTCTCATTTAGGGTCAAATTGAGTATTTTATGTTTAGATAGCATACTGCCCATTTCTGCAAGATTTTGTAAATATTCTATCATTGTTATGTGTAAAATGTTTTAGATATTAATCCTTAAGCTTTTCTATATTTGAATATTAAAACAGTCATCGTTAGATGTGTATTTGCTTTTTCTATATCTCCCTCCCACTGAGTTTTGCTAGTTATTATTTTCGTCAAGGAAATTTTCAAGTCCTGAACAAATTTTGTGTTTTTGTCATATGACATGTATGTAATGTACATATACATAGATAGACAAAAATATTGCAAAAATTAAGTAGCAGTATCTAAAGCAAAACAAAAGCTTTTCTTTTTCTCACATGAGACAGATCTCAGAATGTACAGTGTAAGGTTAGTATATCAGCCCACTAGCATTAGGAGAGAGACAGGTTTGATCTTCATATCCTGGACACAATGCCTGTCTCCACCTTTGTGGTCTTTGTCCTTGAAGTGACTGTTGAAGCTCAAGTTCCTGTGCAGCAGCAGGTGCAGAAGAAAACAAGGAAAGAATCACTTCACCAATAATTCAGGCACCCATTATTACTCCTTCAGGAATTTTTTGACCACATCTTTATTTCATAGAACCTTCCAGAACATAGTCATAGAACCAGAGCATGAGATGAGGCAAGGGGGATTTAGGAATACATTTAAGTAGCTTTCCACACGGAGAATAGAGCTGAAACTGTGTTCTGGGTGTGATGGTACACACCTATTATCTCAGCCCTCAAGAGGCTGAGGTAAGAGATCATAATGAGTTTGAGACCACCTGAACTATATAGCAAAACCTTCTATTTAAAGAGAGAAAGAAAGAACAAGAATTTTCTGCTACAAATTCATGAATCTGGGGACTGGGGTGGTGACTCTTTGTTAACAAGCTTTCCTCCCAAGCACAAGGATGAGTTGGGCTCCCATGAAATCACACATGCTAGATGGCATGGTGGCCTCCTGGAGTCTCAGTGCTCAGGAGATGGAGATAGGGGTCCCCAGCATAAGCTGGCTAGGTAGATTCTGGGTTCAAGTAAAGGCCCTGCCTCAGTAAATAAGGTAGAGTGATCCAGGAAGATACCAGCATCAGTCCCCATACACACACACACACACACACACACACACACACACACACACACACACGGGTCCACATGGATAGGCACATCACACACATTATATACACAAACACACATGAAAATAAGAAACAATTTCATGAATCCTATTAAAAGTTTCTGCTTTGTATCTACTTTAAATTTTCATAGATTTAACCTTCATCTAAATTAGTTTTTCTTCCTAAATTCTTTTGTTTTAATTTTTTACTGTATTTTTAATTTTTTTAATTAATTTAAAAATTTTATTGTATTTTTTGCTAGGTATTGAATCAAGGCCTCACATGTGCTACAAATATGTTCTACAATGAACTACAATTTTAAATAATAAATCACTTTGATAATAATTGTTATAAAACTAAAGCCAAAGGCTTTGTTGGCTTTTGTCTTTAAACCTTACACTAAGGAGGCTGGGGTGACAGCTCAGCAGTTAAAAGCACTTGCTATGCAGGCTTGCCAACCCAAGCATCACTTGTGTATACAATCCCAACATGCCTAAAGGCAATGGAGATGGAGGCAAGAGAATCCCAAATATAGTGGGATAGATAAACTGGCCTTCTCAGAGGCAAAAACAAGAAAGTCCCTGTCTCAAATCAAAGAAACAGAAGAGGACCAACACACGGAGGTTGTCCTCTGACCACTATGTGTGTGTAGATTCATTCACACGTGGCCACACACACACACATACACACACACAGAGAGACAGATTTTTTTTAAATTTAATATTTATTGTCCATAATGAGTTACATTATTTAGTGGGCAAACCATGCGTTGTTATTTTTAACTAGAGTAAAAATGTTTCAAAATATACATTTGTAATCTTGAGTTTTATGGACTCATTTGTTAGACTTCACTCCCTGCCTGTGGGGCAAACATTTATCGAGTTACCCAGAGGTGGCCAGAACTAAACGCCTAGATTTTACAGTTTATGATCTTTGAACATATATTCCCTGAGCGTGTAGTTATTTGACGTATTAAATATCTCTTCTCAAATGCATAGTCCTTCTGTATCATAATTCACTTAACCAATTGCCTTTTGCCAGACATTTAGTGGTCTCCAATTCCTCCAGATAGTAAGTAATGCTGTATCTGCCTTCCTCATGATATATCTCTGTCCATCTGTGTAATTATCTCTGTAGGATTAACTTCTAGAAAGAAGATTGCTGTGTCAAAGGGCATGCACATGTAAATTCTGATGCCTTTCGCCGAACCACTTAGTAGCTTGCTTTTGCCTCCAAAAATGTTTGCTAGAAAATATGCAGGTTTTTTTTTCATGAAATCAAAGTTAATCACAACGAAAGAAAATTGCTATACCCAACAAAGATATTCTTCAATTTGATGATAAAATAAGGATATTTCAAATAAATTTGAGGCAAGTCATGATAACCAAGCCAGCATTGCAGACAATTCTTCAATGAATACAAACACAGGAAAGAAGAAGAAAGACTTCTTCATTCATGAGAACACAAGAAACTACATTCTATAAACAGAATGGGTGAACAAAGAAGAATGGGAAGAGAATCAATCATCAATCTAAGACAGAAGACCATCAGACTCTCTAAACCAACAGAAGAGGAGAAAAAATTACCAACATCCCAGCCAACCAGAACATCAAATCATGAAATCTTTGGAAATAATAAATCTTTCAATAGCCTAAATATAAGTGACCCCAACTAACCAATTAAAAAATACAAAGACTAGCTGACCATTTTTAAAAAGAGCTAACTATCTGCTGTCTCTAAGACACACACTTATCTAGCAAAGACTTTGAGAAACAAAGCTTCAAAGGATTAAAATCTACCTATCAAGCAAAGAGATACTGTAACCAAAGAGGCATACATTTCTTATATCTGACAGAGTAGACTTCAAACCAAAATTAAGAGACAAATACCCACTAAATATTAATAACGGTAACACTTCATCAAGAGATTTATAGTATAAACATCTATCTACTGAATAGTAGAGCTCCCAACTACATAAAACAAGCACCAAAATGCATCAAAGGTCACATGTTTCCTAACACAAGAATAGTGGGAGACATCAGTACCCATATCTCATATCTCATATTCATGTAAGCTTTCCAAACTTAACATCAACAGAGAATCTTCAGATCTAAATCATACCATAGATCAACTGGATTTAACAGAACATCCCATTCAATACATGGGCAATGCAAATTCTGCTCATCAGTACATGAGAACTTCTGCAAATTTGATCACATCAGAGGCTGCAAAGCAATCCTTAACAAATACTTTTATAAAACAGATAGCTCCTTATAAATCATAGAGAATTTTTTAATTGCTAGAAACAAATGAAAAAGACAATACAAATGACCAGTTCAAAGGGCATACAGCAATAGCAGTCATAAGAAGAAAGTTTATAACTATGTTTACACTTTAAAAATAGTTTTGGGGCTGGAGAGATTGCTCAGTGGTTAAGGTGCTTGCCTGCAAAGCCTAAGGACCTGGGTTTGATTCCACAGTACCCATAAGAAGCCAGATGCACAAGGCGGCATGAGTTATTTACAGTGGCTAGAAGCCCTGAAATGCCCATTCTCTCTCTCTCTCTCTCTCTCTCTCTCTCTCTCTCTCTCTCTCTCTCTCTCTCTCTCTCTCTCTCTCTCTCCCTTTCTCCCCCTCTCATAAATAAAATAAAATAAAACACAGTTTTCAAAGAATATACTTAATGATGCACTTCAAGTTCTAGATAAAGAAGAAGCCAATGCCAAACCCAGACAATAATAAGAAATATTAGGGTAGAAATTAATGAAAGACTAAGAGAGTCAATAAGTCAATGAAGACTAATAGAATCAATCAAACAAATAGTTGGCTCTTCTAAAAGGTTAATAAGTTTGCCCAAATGAACAAAGTTAGAGACAAAACAATGAGTATTGACCAGACTTGAATGAAATCTAGAATATCACTAGGGAATACTTTGAAAACTTGCATTTCAAGAAACTAGAGAGCCTAGAAAAAAAGGAAAAAAAATCTAAATGTATATGAACTTCCAAAATTAAACTCAGAAGATATGAATAAATTAAACAGGACAATTACAAGTAATGAGATTGAAGCAATCTTTATAAATCTCCTCACAAAGAAAAGCTCAGACCAGATGGAGGCTAAGCTGAATTCTATCAACCTCTTAAGGAAGATCTAATACCATCACTTCTGAAGCTATAACACAAAATAGAAAAGGAAGGAACAGTATCAAATTTATTCTATGAAGACAGTATTATACTAATACAAAAACCAGATAAAGATACCTGAATAAGAAAAAGAAAATTACAGGCCAGTTTCTCTGATGAACACAGATGCAAAAGTTTTTAGCAAAACACTTGCAATCCAAATTCACAAACACATTAAGAAGATAATATATCATGGCCAAGTATGCTTTATCCCAGAGATTCAAAGTTGGTTCAATATACACAAGTGAATAAATATAAATAAATGTAATATACCACATAAATAAATTTAAGATCAGAAATCATATAATCATCTCAATAGACACAGAAAAGGCATTTGGCAAAAAAAAAATAGCATTTCTTCATGATTTAAGTCCTGGATATATTATGAATAGATGCAACATGCCTCAAAATAATAAAGGTTATAGGACAAACTTATAGCCAGAATTATATTAAACAGGAAAACCCTGAAAGCACTTCCTCTTAACCTTACAACCATGGACTCTGGCTGCTAAATTCCTGGCCCAGAACTAGGTAACCTCCCACAGTGATTTATTGGCAGGGAGACCCATGAGGTCCCCAAAACACTTGATTACCTGCCACAGATAAAAGGTAAGACCCTAGTGCTGAAGACACCACAGGCTGTAGTCACAGGACATCAGAATAGCATGCTGGTACTGAAAAGAAACCAGTTCCCTCTTGGCTAACCCTCACAGTGCTGGAGAGCCCTACTGGAGCTGCTAGAGGACAGTGGTCACCAACAGCATGGATAAGCAAAGGACCCTGCAGACTACAAAATCAACCACACTTTTGTAATAGTGGCATGGGGCTTCTACAGGAAACCAATTGTTCTCTGATTGGACATGAAGCCCGCTCAGTGGGAGGGAACTCATTAGGTGCATGAAACCAAGTCAGAATCCCATGGTCAGCAGAAAGTGAGTCGCACACCAAAAATCCCCAAAACAATTCTGCATATCCCCTTTAACCCAAATTGCTCTCTCGCTTGGTTGGAGAATCTGTTTTATCTTACAGATGGCAGAGAAAACAGAGGAGAGCCACCAACTGCCCACCATGAGACTTTCCACCTCCACCTCATCTGCCAGGGCCCAGGAGAAATTGCAGAGGAAGCAACATCATGAATACTGCTCTCACTGCTAGACTGACAACCAGCCCCAATGTGATAGTGAGAGACAATTAGAATAATGTTTCGATTACTAGCCAAGCACGTATGCCCTTACCATATAGCACGGACTTTACAAAATCTCAAGTAAATGATTGATGGTTCATATATTTTTAAAGTAATAATCATCTTTTAAGGAAATGACCATGTTTCTTCCTAGCCTTTACAAATAAGTAAATTATTATTACCTTTTAACCTTTTAAATCAACTGAAGTACTACATGATTGGTGAGAGCAGGGAGTGATCACTGAGAGTTTGTATTGCTGATGCTTTCTCTGGAGTTCTGTGTAGAAGCGTTTCCCATTTTCTTTTGAGTTTTTTCACTTTTCTTTTTTCTTTCCTTTTTCATGCTGGGGGACTGGGAAGGGCTAAGCATTGAACCCAGTGCTTCACACACACTCTTACTGGGCTGCCCACCCAGACCCTGCTTCTTTTTTTCTAGCTACTCAGTCAGCAATAATATACATGCCATTAAAATTGAAAATATAAGCCTGGAGAGATGGCTCTGCAGCTTAGGTGTGTGCCTGCAATTCCCAGTACCCACATAAAGCCGGAATCACAAAAGGACATATTTTTCTGGAGTTAGTTGCAGTGGCTAGAGGCCCTGGTGCTCACACTTCTCTCTCTCCCTCTCTATCATTTGCAGATAAATAAATAAAATAATATAAGAAGTTAAAATATAGTCTTCAAAAACTCCAACTGAAGAGAAATAAAAGTTTCATACAAACAAGGACATATACTCCCCTGCTCTATGCCTTCGGTGTTCCCTGTTTTGGCTGCATCACAATGAGTGTAACTAAGCTGAATCTTAGCAAGGATCAGTGTCGAGTTCTGCAGTACAATTAACACAACTTCCCAGGAATAACATAAATAACACTTGACTCGTAATGAGCATCTCATGTGAGAATAAGCTCATGCTGAGTCTTATCATTACAGTTTTAAATTAAAACTAAACATATATTGGTACCTAAGCCTGAAAAGCTAGGTGTCTGAAGATGCCCTGAGGCATCATGATGGAAAATGAGCTGCTTTAATCGCCTGCAGAAAATGACTATAGTTTCCCCTCTTTGCTTGCAGTCGGAATCCAATGGAGGAACATGAGCTTGCAGAGCCTGGTCTTTAGGAAGGTGGCAGTGTAAATACAAGAAATACCCAAAGTGCTCACCCCAAATCACACACCATAGAGTCTGGCTTCCAGAATTACATTGGATAAATACTTTCATTCCTCTTTTCTGCTTTATGGTGATATTTTTGAAAAGCTCGTATCTAAATATTGCTACCAACTTTGTTTTCCTGAGGAATCAAAAATCATTAATATCTGCTACTGTAGAGATACACAAGTAAGCATGATAAATTGTATTTTAAAAGAACAGACTTCTGGGCAAGATGGCAGATTAGAAAGAGTCTCAATGTGACTAGGTGAAAGAGACAATCAAAATAAAAGCTAAAAATCTCTGTCCCAGACAGGGGAACTGAAGAAGATCCTCAGAAAACCAAAGAGGGGACTGGAGAGATGGCTCCGTGGTAAAAGGCACTTGCTTACAAAGCCTGACATAAAGCCAGATGCACAAAGTGATGCATGTGTCTGGAATTTGTTTGTAGGGGCAAGAGACCCTGGTGCACTCATTCTCATCCTCAATAAATTAAATAATTAAATTAAATTAAATTAATTAATAAATATCACACCTCCTTAGCAAAGTAAACAGTGCTTCAGTCTCATAAACCAATAAGCAAATACATATGTTTTAGAAAGGAAAATAGATGTCAGAAGACCACAGGCAAGTGTCAGACAAATGAAGGGTTTGGATCTTTGAAGGTAAGAGACTTCTGAGCCTCCCTTGGGAGCCATCGCCAGCACCTCTGCCACCTTGGCTCCAGTGATGCTCCTGCTGTCTGAGCTCTGCCCAATGGCTGTGGTGACCCCACCACTCCCCTGTGACATCAGAAAACCAACTTCCAGGCACCCATGGTACCACTTAAAGAGAACTGGGTTCAGGATTTGAAGTGTTTTCTCTTAACTCCATAAAGGATTCTTGTACACATGATAGTGAAAAAGCAGGTAAACTTTATTGAAATGGATGAGAGAAAGTACAAAAGCTCCCTTCAGGATGGAAGGGCCAGAGAGCTCTGTGTCCATAGTGTGAACTTTGGCTCAGTTTTATAGGGAGTCAGAGGCCCCTCTCTTGATGTCTAGTTCTTTGGTGCTTTTGGTGAGCACCCTGATTAGGTCCTGGGTTCTCTGTTTAGGGTCATGAGCCTGGGGAGTGACTCCTAGGAGAATGTCAGGAAGACAGGACATGAGGCTATGAGGAGCCTGAGGTTTTTGTGTTGTTTGAGCCTCTGGTCCTTTATTGTCCGGGCAGGCCTCTTTTCTTCTGATTGTCCCTCACCTAGAGGAATCACAGGAAAATGGGGAAAGGTCTTCTGCAGACCCACTGCAGAGGCTGCTGCAATGAATGACTGCAATGAACTTCCAACTCTCTGGTCTGCAGTCACTAGCAAGCCTCTCCCCTGACAAGCCTTGGCCAGCTCCCCAAGGCCTCAGTGGTTCCCTACAGTCACCCCATGATCAATGATCTCAGGACACTGACCTCATCAGGAAGCAGCCCAAGGGGTCAAGAGAAGAAGACATCGTCCAGTGAAAACCAGGCACAGGGTAAGCAAGCTCTTGCAGGGTGCTAAATGTATAAGAAGTTGGAAATTCGGAGACAGTCTCAGCAGAGCAAAGATAACCTCTGCCCACAATGAAGGGAAACTCAGTGTCCCAGCTAACACAAAAGTTCACCAGAGGTAAGACCTCCACATTACTCCAGCCCTAGTTCAGGGAGCAGGCTCCTAGCCCTACTCGTAGGCCTAATCTGGCAGACAATTACAAACTGTAATCCTCGGGGAGGAAGAAAGGACATTTGCTTATAGATAGATAGATAGATAGATAGATAGATAGATAGATAGATAGATAGATAGATAGATGATAGATAGATGATAGATAGATAGATAGATAGATAGATAGATAGATAGATAGATAGATAGATAGATAGATATCTCCAGAACCTCACTCATGTCCCCTGGGATACTGGTGGGTTCTTTAAACTGTTTTTAATTTTTTTTCTTGTTTTGTTGTTTTTATTGTGGTGGGCTTATTTTTTCTTTCTTTTCTTCTCCCTTCTCTTCTTTCTTCTTACTGTTTCACACTCTTTTCAGGTTTATGGTTTTTGCTGTGGCCAGTCTTTTGTTCTTTTCTACTATTAACATTGTTCCTCGGGGTTTTCTTTTTCTTTTACTATTTTATTTATTTATTTATTTTTAGTTTTTCAAGGTAGGGTCTTGCTCTAGCCCAAGCTGACCTTGAATTCACTATGTAGTCTCTTGCTGGCCTCAAATTCATAGGGATCCTCCTACCTCTGCCTCCGAAGTGCTGGGATTAGAGGTATGTGCCACCACATTAGGATATTTTTCTTTTTAAATTATTTTTATTTATTGGAGAGAGAGAGGCCTCCTGCCACTGCAAATGAACTCCAAATGCCTGTCCCACTTTGTGTATCTGGCTTTATGTGGGGACTGGGGAACTGAACCAGTGCCATCAGGCTTTGCAAGCAAAAATTGTTAAGGACTGAGCATTCTCACCAGTCTGCCCATGTTTTCAGATGTCACTGCTCCAGCAGTCCAGCCATTCTAATCACATATCGGTATCAATACCTAAATGTAGATACGGAAAATGTTAAGCTATTCTATTTAAAACCTTGAATCCACCAAAATCATCTTTCAAGACTGAAAACAAAATAACACATCCTTCTCCACAAACTCCCAAGACACAAGACACAACAAAGAAACACTGAGAGGAAAGGTCGACCATCCACCACCACACACCAATAAGCTCTGAACTCCTCCACGACAGGTAGAAAATGATATGGCTGAAATACTAGATAAAGAAATATAAACAATAACCACACATATAACTCAAACAGGCAGATGAATGAGCTAAAAAAGGAAGCCCCAAGCGAACAAAACAGTGAATAAGATGGGGGGATCATAAATATGAAGGAAGGTGTTAGCAAGGAAATCAAAATGCTGAAAAAGAATCAAACAGAAATTGTGAAGGTGAAAGCAACGATCAGTGAAATAAAAACCACATCATGGGCTGGAGAGATGGCTCATTGGTTAAGTTGCTTGCCTGCAAAGCCTAACTGGGTTCAGTTCTCCATAACCACATAAAGCCAGATGCATAAAGTGGCACATGCATCTGGAGTTTGTTTGCAGCAGCTGGAGGCCCTGGTGCACCCATTGTCTCCACCATCTCTTTTCTTTCTATCTTTCCCTGCTTGGAAATAAATAAATATTCATTTTTTTAAAATACCCATCAGAAGGTAATATTAACAGACATGATTGTGCAGAAGAATGAATCTCAGAGACAGAGAAGTCAAAACAATATTCATGTAAAAAACAATTAGCTTAAGAACATGATCAGTATTTCCAAGAATGCTGGGACAAATGTGAGTCTGAACCTCAGAATACAGGGAGAGAAGAAGGAGCTGAGATAAATGAAAAAGAGATTAATCAGCTGTTTAATAGAGTATAAGAGAAAATTTCCCAAATCTAGAGAAAGAAAAAGTTGATCTACCAACACAAGAGGCATTTGGAACACCATAGACTTGACCAAAGTCCTCTGAATTACACATCACAGTAAAATGTCAAAAATTCATAGCAATGAAACAATACTAAAACTTGCAGGGGAAAAACACCAAATCACACACAAAGGCAAGAACATACGCATTACCTCAGCCCTTTCCTCAGGAATCTGAAAAACAGAAAAGATTGGGATGGCATATCCTAATCTCTGAAGATAAATAGCAACCAGGATGCCGCATTCAACAAGAGGAAAAAATAGAGAACACACTCCAAGAAGTAGATATAGGGAAGTGCTTTCTGAACAGGATTCCAATAGCACAGAAAATAGCCCCAAGAATAAACAAAAGGGAATACATGAAATTCAAATGCTTTTGCACAGCAAAAGAAACCATCAACAACATAAACAGACATCATGCAGAATGAGAGAAAGTCTTTGTGACCTCTACTCCAGTCAGGGGGCTAATTACCAGAGTGTATAAAGAACTGCAAAAATTAAACACCAAAATATAATTCAACTAATCTCCAAATGAGCTAATGAAATGAACAGAGAGTTCACAAAAGAAGAAACCCAAGTGGCCAACAAGTACTAAGAAATAAGAGTTCAGCATCCAACGTCATCAGGGAAACGCAAATCAGGACAACTCTGAGAGACCATCTTAGCCCAGTCTGGATGGTTAGCATCAATGAAACAGCTATGCATATGCTCCACATATACCTCAAGGACTCCACCACACTCTACTACAGAGATACTTCCATATCCATGTTTATTGCTGCTCTGTTTACAATAGCTAAGAATTGGAATCAGCCAAGAAGCCCATTGACAGAAGAGTGGATAATAAAACAGTGGTACATATACACAATGGAATTCTATGCTAGAAAACAGAAAAAGGAAATTATAAATTTTTCAGAAAAAAAGGATGGATTTGGGACTCAAACTCAGAAAGGTGAAAACTACATGTTCTCTCTGACATGTAAGTCTTAGAGTGTAACATTGATAAGTGTGTATATAAAGCGAAGCAGATGGAAATTATACCTATAAAGATAGAACCATAACCAAAAGGGAACACAAAGAGAGAGCTAAAAAAGGAACAAAGGGCAAAAGAATAAAAAAGTGATAGAGGGAAGAGGGGAGAGGGAGAGATGGGAGTGAAGGGGGAGAAATTTTTAAAAGTACATGAAAATGCCATAATGAATGATATCTATATCTCTGTAACCCAATTTAAAAAAGAAAAAAAAAAGATAAATAATCAAATAAAATGAAGAGCAAGGGGAGATGGCCCAGTGGATGAGAGTGCTCACTACACAAGCATGAACACCCGAGTTTTATCCCCACCACGCATGGAAAGGTCGCGCATGGCACCCTAGCCCTGAGGGGAGCAGAGACAAAAGGTCAGCAAGTCTGCCCAGAGAGCAGTGACATCCATGATCAGTAAGAGACGCTCTGGAAAGGAAACAAGGTAGAAGAGAAATAAAGGAGAACACACAAGGTCCTCCTCTGGCTTCCACATACATGTACACAGTGTGCATACACACACCCCACCTCACACACCAGAAAAAGTGAGGAGCAAAGACTAAGGTGTCATTCAATGGCAGAGTGCTTGGCTGGTGTGCTCATTCTCTATGCTCAGACCTCAGGAACCCCCAGCACCCCTCACACACACACACAGAGTATAACAGTTTTAGTACTATGGCCTTATTTTGAGTTGTTCAATTAAGCTTCACAACAGCCAGCTGTTGGTTAGTTTTTGAAATAACTCAGAGAAAACAATGCTATTTTCTTTTGAATTCATTGCATATATATTTCAGATGAGTGGGCCTGTGTTTGCTATTTGAAGCATGTTGGATAGGACTCTGTGAATGGGGTACCTGAGGCTCAGTGACACAAAGATAAAAACCCATCAGAGGCTTTCACTAAGCACTCCTTTGGATAGAAAAAAATCTGATTTAGTTCTTGTCATTCAAAAGTTCCCAGCTTTGACACCTAGCCCACTTAGATATGTAAATACATGTTGATCACATGCACAGCTGAGTGTTGAAGAAGTAATCATTTCATTTAATACATTGAAAAAGGGAAATATTTGGGGATTCGCGGTGTCATTCCTGTGATTGACTGTCACCCATGTTCCAGTGGCCAACTGAGCACAAGGAGAACAAGGCCCAGGTCAGCAGCTGGCCTGCATTGTGTTTCATTGTTTCACTTTGTGTGTGTGTGTGTGTGTGTGTGTGTGTGTGTGTGTGTATGCGCGCACGTGTGTTTGTGTGTGTGTATGTCTGTGTGCTTGTGATGTGTGTGTTTGTGTGCGTGCTTGTGTTTGTGATATGTGTATGTGTGTGGTGTGTGTGTGTGTTTGTGATGTGTGTGTATGTGCTTGTGTGTGTGGTATGCATGTGTATGCATGAGTGTGTGTATGTGGTGTGTGTATGAGTGTGTATGTATGTATGCATGTGTGTTGTGTATGTGTGTGAGTTTGTGTTTGTGATGTGTGTATGTGTGTGCTGTGTATGTATTTGTGATGTGTGTATGTATGTGTATGTGTGTTGTGTATGTGTGTGTGGTGTGTGTGTGTATGTGTGTGTATGTGTGTATGTGTGATGTGTGTATGTGTGTTGTATATGTGTGTGTGGTGTGTGTGTATGTGTGCATGTGTGTGTATGTTTATGTGATGTGTGTATGTGTGTGTATGTGTGTGTGTGTATGTGGCACCTGTGGGCTCTCCTGTGACAGCGGGACAAAAGCCTCCTGTGTCTTTCTCCATCACTCACCTGCCCGTATTCTTTAGCAATGGAGTCTCTTATTTAAAATTTGTCATTAGCAAGCCCCAGGGATTCTCCTGGCTGCATTCCCCCATAGGACTAGGTTTACAGACATGTAAGGTTCTGCCCAGCTCTATATATAGGTTCTGGAGATTTGAACTCAGGCCATCTGAGACCTACTAAGGCCTGCACACTTGCACAGGAAGCACACTTAACCACAGAGCCTTTCCAACTCTCATTTTCCATTTTGTCTGCAACATTTCCCTGGGAGGGATCTTCCAGCCCATCTCATAGGCCATGAAACTGGCCTCGAAGCACTAGTGTGCTCCCTTGACCAGCCTGAGGTATGGTGAGTAAGCCATGCTCTTCCTCCCTGGGCTGCACTCATTCTCTCCACTGGCTCTTTGAGAGGCTGCTGTGAAGGCCCAGAAGTAATAAAGGGCCCTGAGGTGAGAGTCAAGGTAGAAATACCTGCACACCTGCTAAAGGCTGAAATAGGGGAAAGTGTGTGACCTATGCTGGATTTCCAGAGGAGATGGAGAGAGTGTCCACGAAGACTAGATTTAGAGCATGACAGAACGGCCTAGAAGACAGGGTGGAGAGAGGACAGAAGTCACCCACGTCATCTGCAGAGAGGGCCTTGAAGCACAAAGCAGGCGTGGAGAAGTTGTGTGAAACAGGCAGTTTTCAAGAGGAAACAGGTGGAAATTGAGAAGTACATTATCATGCACATCACAAATATGACCCAAAGCATCCTTCTTTTTCCGGAAAAATAACGGAGTGTGGCACCTTTGGTGATGCTTTCATTCTTGTAGAGGATCCGTTACTCCCTAGTACCGCCTGTATTGCATCCCTCTTCCAATAACTACCAGCAAGTTTACCACAATATGGAGCTCGAAGCTACACAGTAACACAAGAAAAGTCTATTAGAACAGCGAGGAATAATTTTTTTCTAGGCTTTTTGGTGGATTGCATTGGGCTCATCCTTGTTTTTAACAATTTCTTTCAATCTAGCTTATAATTATGCAAGTACAGTACTTGCTAGAATCAATTGGTCTTTCAAACCCAAACACGTTTATCTTTATCTAAATGTAATTTATCTGAAATGCCATGGTGGTGTGGGCATTATGTATTACTGCATTGGCTTCTATTTTCTTCTTAAATAATGAAACATCCTTATGGAAAATATTCCTTCTAAATAAATTTTAATGAGCACTTATTTGCCCAAATTGTCCTTTCTTTGAATGGCAGAAATTTAATATGAACTTGAAATTGTCAGGAGCATTTTATTATAATGGACTTTGGGAATAAACCACACAAAGATGAATTATTTTCCTACATCATCCTAAGCTGCAAGAGCTGCAGAAACAACTTCCTCCCAAATGCAAAGTGGGTGTCAATGCTTTATCTTACAAGCATACAGGAAAATGTCACTTCACAGTCATGTTGAGGTGTAAGGCATTACTGGAGCTTGAAGTGAGAAAGCAGGAAGCCACATTGCCACCGAAGGCCATTCCTCCCTGACTTGGTGACTATAAGTGACAATGCTTGTGTCTGATACTTTTAAAAAATTCCATGAATCAAATCTTTTTTTATGAGAAAAGAAAGCAAAGGGAATATATTACCCTGTATTTTAGGTGGACCCAAGGACTTGGGCCTCATTGTACACACCAAGAATTAAAGCTGGGGCAGATAGAGAACTTGACTAAGTGCCTTCCAGAGAAGAGTTCCATTCCTGACGACAATTATGCCAGTGAAAGAGGGAGCCAGATTTGAGGGTGCCCCCTTAGACTACGGAATGCACACTAATTGCTTCTATAGACTTTCTCTGAATCTGAAATACCGCCAAAGGGAGCCATTGCCATTTCTAATTCTTTTTCGTTTTTATAATAGAAACTACACTGAAAGGGGCCATTTGGTTGAGTTCAGGAAATATGTATTATATATCTCTTAGAAGCTTCAGTGTGTTCAAGTCAACAACACAAAAAGAGTTTCTGTTTTCAAGGAGTTCTTCTCTGGGATGAGGAGCCATGTCAAGGGAACTGAGCAGAAGAGGGGGTGGAAAGATTGTAAAAGCTATGGTAGGGGAGAATTCCCAGAGACAAAAGGGGGGTGAAACGTGCTGACTCCTAGGCTATCCATAATCCCTTACCCCATGGACTGATCCAGACTGCCCACGGAGGAGGATATCCAGCTGATTGGGGGCAGGGAGGAGGGAAATTGGGGAAATGGGGATATCAACTCATTATTTGTTCATTCAATGTATCTAATTATGGATAATAAAGAAAAAAAAAGAACACCACCAGGGCAATGACTTAGTGGATCAAGTGCTTGTTGTGCTCAAGTGTGAGGACCTGAAGTCAGATCCCAGCACCATAGTATGTCAGAAACTGGAGCATGAGTGCCTGGAATCACTGTGTGCTCACTACAGCTAGAATAGGAGAACCCACCAGAGGTTCACTAGCCAGCTAGCCTGGCATGCAACCAGAGCTGTGAACAATGAGAGACCCTGCCTTCAACAAGGTGAAAGACAAGGACCTACACCTGAAAGTTGCCCTCTTCCAACCTCAACATGTGGGGAGCAGTGTGCACACACCCACACTCACACAGATGACCATGCACAAACACACATACACCCACACACATGCACACAATACACTTGCACACATGACCATACACACAATACATTCGCACACATGACCATGCAGAGACACACATACACCCACACACATGCACACAATACACTTGCACACATGACCATACACACAATACATTCGCACACATGACCATGCACAGACACACATACACCCACATACATGCACTCCAGCGAGTAAACGTATATTAGTTCCCACTCTTCCTGTTCATGTGAATTCTTGAGGTGGCCAATGGGCACAGGCTCCACATGCTGAAGGCTCCCCCCCTGCCCCCGCATCCTTGCCAGCATATGGAAAACCAGTACTCATATGGCAGTTGGGAGACGCACAAAGAGAGCAGGTATTCAAGGAGTACTTTCTTGATGTCTATGCACCCACAGCATCTGCTTTGGGCTCTTCCCCCATCTCATTGTTACATTCTTCATTTCTCCCCCTTTCCTGGGAGCTCCACACAGGATCACCATTGACCACAGAAATGACCAAATGATTAGAATGTGGTATCTCAAAGAAGATGCTGAAGATATAATTTTTAGTTCATGTAGAGAGAAAGTGGACAAAAATATTAAATGCAGCTCAAGTTATTTTGTAACTAATAATAAGCCCCTTTTAGGTATGCTAATTTCTATTTTAAACAAAGATAATATTCACTAAGCATTTAATAGGAATAAAGAACTTAAATATTTATCTTATAACTTGATCCTTGGAACAATCTGATTTTATCAATATGACAAGATGTTTAATATCAATTTTAAGATAAGTAAATTGAGCTCTTGAAGATTTATATTGACCAAAATACCTAGAGAGTTAGTAGAAAAAAATAGGGTTCAGAAAAACCTTTGGTCGGAGACTATCCAGAGGTACGGACAGGAGAACCTAGCTGATTACTAGTCTATCCATGGTCCCCTGTCACAAGGACTCATCCAGACGGCTCATGGAGGAGGTTATCCAGTTGAGGGGGGTGGGGAGGGCAGTGGGGAATTGGGGATAACAACTCATTGTTTGCCCACTAAATGTTGTAACTCATTATGGACAATAAAAAAAATTTTAAAAAAAACCCTTTGGTTCCAAATCATGCTTGCTTTACAGCATGTCAGTCCGCCTAAATAACCCTCTCTGAACAAGAGGCATCCCTGACTTTCCTTGGTCATCAGTAGGTCTAATCAACTGCTCAACGAATCATAACTCAAACCAGATCTAAAGCTTTAACAATGAACTCTCATACATCTTCCCTGTCATCAACACTTTCTCTATGTATGTATTTCAGGTCACCCAGATGTTTGTATCAATACCCTTAAGGAGGCTCCAGCATCTCTCCTTCCCTTACCAAATGAGGACCAGTTCAGTGATCTCCTTCTTAACTTTCTTCTAAATCTGATTCCATCACCTAAACAAGCTAGCAACATCTCTTCCCTTTTTTTTATTGCAACGGTTGCCCAGAATCCATTCCTTCCACCTCAGATTTGGTTCCCAGAAGCCATCAGCTATCTTTGTAAAGTACATTCGTGTGCATCACTCCCTTCCTTCCTCCTTCCTCTTGGGTCCTCTCAAAGCAGTCATGTTCAGGACCATGCTCATTAGCAGCTGTTAAGTCTGCTCTTCCCCAGAACACCTACCCAAAGCTCCTCTCTCTTCCACCCTGCTAAATCCCACCTGGCCTCCAGGCCTCTCCTTAGAGCACTCTCTTTGGGGGACATGTCCTTGCCACCCATTACACATGGTAACCACCAGCTCCCCTTCATAGTGTCTGAATATGATCTCTTCTGATGAATTTACCCAACTCCTCTTTTACTCTATGGTAGATAGGACAATGTCCTCCACTCCGACATCTATATACTAATACTGACACCTGGGGGTGAGTGGAGAGAGAAGAGCCAATTACCCTGCATTATCCAGTTTAGCCCAATGCAGTCGCAGAGCTTCTGATGAAGGACATGAGGTTGAGAGAGAGTGAGAGTTGGAGGTAATGATGAAAGCAGAGGTTGGACAACACAGTTACCGGCTAGGACTCATGAACGAAGGGTCGCAGTGCTCTCCAGAAGCTGGAAGTGACCAGGAAATGGGTTCTTTCTTTAAATCACACAAATAAATAAGTAAACGAATGAATGGGTGAATAAATAAATAAATAAATAAATACACGGTACTATCAATACCTTTATTTTAACCCTTCAAGATCCATTTCAGAGTTCTGACCTCCAGACCTGTGAGGTGCTGAACTTGTTTTGTCTTGAGTCACCATGTGTATTGTTATTAGTTGTGGAGCAAAGGGATCTAATATAGCCCTTGGCATCTCTAACCAGAACTTCCAAACCCCCTGTCTTGTACGATTATGGCATCTCTTGCAAGAACTGATCTGATATGCATTTTTAATGTCTTTCTTCATGCTCAGAAAATGTAACATTTCTCACATGAAATTCCCACAACATAGTATTTCTGGTCCAAGAAGGAATTCAGATTCAAAGAAAAGGTTCACAAAGCTTTGTGTGGGAGGAAAAGCCACTATGTATTGGTAAGATAATGACCACAAGTGAGGAAAAGCATCAGAGAAAAAAAACTGCATGTGTTGACATGGAAAAGAACCATCTCCCAAGGTTAGTTTTCACACCCCTGAGTCAAACACAAGTACTCAGTGTGCAGAGGGCATTGTTAATCTATTGTGAGTTTCTGAGTTGTAAAGCAAGGGAATGAGAGGTCAGGACATAGGATGCCTACAATCCAGATACTCCGAGTCCCTATCCTCTGAAAGAGATCATTGAACAAGCAGAAGGGTGTGTGGCCAGGGTTCCGTGTCTATCTGCTCTGGAGAGCAGAGGCCAAGGAATAAAATCATGGTCTCTGTGGAGGAAGGGGAGCACTTTAGAGTGCCTAACATGTATGCATACTTCACCCCAAGTGATTAAACACCCCAAGCTCACCTCTTGTGAAATAGCAGACTGATAACTCTCATGTAATGGTACATTTGTACAAGACTTGAATTTACCCATTAGGAAATTACACAGATCTCTCTCCAGTTCAGACTATCCCAGGAATAGTCAGGAGAATGGAGTCAAATTCCTAAATTTCATGTTACTTACCCACAAAAGGAGTTTTTAATTTTTTTTTACTTTCATTTACTTGAGAGAGTGAGAGAGGCAGATATGTATATAGAGAGAATGGGGGCATCAGGGCCTCCAGCCACTGCAAATGAGCTTCAGACACATGCACCACCTTGTGCATCTGGCTTACTTGCATACTTGGGAATCAAAACCAGGTCCTTAGGCTTTGCAGGCAAACATCTTAACTGTTAAGACATCATCTCTCCAGCCCCTAAATGAGTTTTTAATTGTTCTGAGGATTTAAAAAGAGCATGTAGGTTAGAGGCTTGGCAAACATCACATTGTAAAACTGTGATAGGAGGAGGCTGGGGAAATAAGTCAGTAAAACACTGGCTCATGAAAGCATGAAGACCTGAGTTCAGATTCTCAGGTCCTTCGTAAAAGCTAGGCATGATGCATGTTCCTATAATCACAAAATTGGGGAGGGGAAGAAAAGAATGCCCCTAGGACTTGTTTATCTATCTTAATCAGGTGAGCTCCAAGTTCAAGAACAGACCTTGTCTCAAAGAATAAGGCAATGAGCAACTGAGAAAGACACATAACAGTCCTCTGGCCTCCACATACATGTGCATACACATACGTGCACATCTGCCCATACATATACAAACATGCATGCACACCCACCACACAATATACAAATACAGAAAGAGTAAGCAATAGGAATGATGGTTGTTCTGCTCTGAGAAACTGAAAGACAATAAAAGTGCTTTATCCAGCTAGACATTCACAGACAATCACCATCACATTCACAACCTGCATTAGCACCACCATCCAGCAAAGGGGCCACCAACTTGCCCATCCTGAGGGGAGGCATCTGCCTTCGGAAGGAGGTGAGATATTCCAGGAGGCACACGGTTTATAAATGATGGGATGATTGACCACAATGAAGGTGATCTTGGCTGTTCTAGGACTCCAGAAAGAAGAGCATCTGTAGGACATTGCTAAGAGAATTTAGACATGAGCACAAAGTTTCTGAGGAAAAAAAAAATGAAAAACTCACCACCGATGATCAGAAGGTGATAAACAGGAGAAAAGTTCTAGAGAAAGCATGATTTTTTTTCACTCTTCTTTGAACCAGAGCTGATTTCCCTAGGCAAATGGAGAGCCGATTCTTATAATTATCTATGCATACATTCCTGTCATCTTCTATATTTGTAGAAAGTACATTTTCATTTTTAAGTAAAAAAAAAGAAGACCGAGATGCCATGTTTCATATCTTAGCAGGCTGAAAATTCTCCCCCTCACTCCTGTATTGCAGCCATCAGCACAACACGGTATCAGGAATTTCTAGAGGTGGAGAATAAGCATATCTGGGGGGGGGGAGATTCAATGAGAGAAAAGTTTTCTGCTTCTTGTTAGTCTAAAAGCATAATGAATTGTTTCCTCATTCTTGGAAGAAGGGGACTGGGATCTCTCTCTCTCTCTCTCTCTCTCTCTCTCTCTCTCTCTCTCTCTCTCTCTCTCTCTCTCTCTCTCCTAAACACTGGGCTGAGAATGCTCTGGCATATTCTGAACTCCCTGTTGTCTCCTGTGGTATCAGAGAATGGTAACAGCCTTCTAGACTCAGGCTACTTTATATATAGCTAAGAACAATACATCAAAAAATGCTTTTCCATATTTTAAAAATCAATTTATTAGAAAATCAGTCCGAGGGCTCCTCAAAGACATCAGTGGGGATGAGAGTTAGTGTGGCAGGTTGGTGCTGTAGTTCTCGGCTTCCTCTCATGGAGAGCCCAGGAAACAAGGTGAGCCCCGTTCTCCAAGTTCCCTCCGCAGAGTGCTGGGCCCTGAACAGCGTTAGTCACTGCAAGGGAAACAGAGGAAAAAGACTTGTATGAAGCAAAGGGTGTTCAGGAGAATTGCTGGGATGAAATCAAATCCGCCTATGCGAAGAAGTGAGGCAAGGGATGAAAATGCATAAATTCTACATCAAACCATATAAACCATGTAAGCTGTGGAAGCAAGGTCAGGTACAGGTCATGTTCACATCGTTATACAAAGTACACAGGAAAACATATATACATATTTTTCCCATTTCCCCAAGAATGCCATGAATACTAGTGATTCTTATTTATATATGTTTCATTTATATATATATATATATATATATATATATGTGTGTGTGTGTGTGTGTGTGTGTGTGTGTGTGTGTCTTATATATGTTTGTGCTACAGATCCATTTTTAACATTTTCTCTCTATTAAATATATGTTGCTGTCATAATGAGGAGAATGCAGTATTTTTTTAATTTAAACATTGCCCTATGAGTTGGAAGGGAGCTATTCACAGGGCCAAGTGTCCAATAAAGAACAAAAGAGTCATTCTCCAAACTCCCTTGTGTCTCACCAATGGCTTTCCTATAACCAATGGAAAGAAGCGTTAAAATATGCACATCATCAAACATTTAGTCCTTAAACTGCAACATTTTCAGATGTGAATGAGTAGCTAGCTGCCTTAGTACAGATGAGTCTAAGGCTGTTCTGAACAGGAAAAAGCAGCTTCCCTCACCCCTGGTCAGGGTCTTCAGCACCTCCAAGAAGTGAGACTTGGCCCTCTCCATTGGTACATGGGGGGGGGGCAGAGAGGAGCAGGTACACACCAAGACAGGTAGCAGAGTAATTAAGACCTGGAGACACTGACCTGGGTGATCCTGTGGGTCTGATGCAGAGGGACATTCGGTGCCAGGCTGAGAAGGAAGTCATTGAGGCTCTAGTCCCAGCTTTGGGACTTTCTAGCCCTGTAGTCTCTGGGAAGCATACTGTCAATGTCCTCATGTTCCTCGTTGATGCATACATCCCGTTCCTTGTCTCCAAGGAGTCATGCTTAATGATTGTCCGAAAATTGATTACTCAGAAGATGAACTGCAAAAATGCTGTGAATCAGAAATGCAAATACAGAATCTTAGCTCAGTAAACACAGAAGGGAAATAAAATGTGTTTGCCTTTGTTTTCAGATAAAAGGAAAGAAAACTCAAACCCTATCACCTCACACATAACCCAGAGATGCTGCAAGAAATTTGCATATTTTCACAAAAAGCCAGAAAATCAGACTCTCAGAAGTCAGTGTAGTTCATTGGAATTTGACCACTAGACAAAGGGAGCTGCTGAAATGTACCTGGCCTGAGTTGGGATATGCTGTCTGTTTGTGTGTGTTGATTTTCTAGAGATGTCCTGACAAACAACCATACAGTGAGTGGCCTACACAGCAGAAATCTTGTGTCTTCTAGCTGTGGAGGCTGAAACTTGTGTTGGCAGAATTACACTCATTTTGAGGACGGGGAAAGGACCTGCCCAGGACTCTCATAAAATCTGATTTTTCCTTAATTTATATGGCATAAATCTAATGTTCACATAGTATCTCCCCGTGCGTACATCTCGACATCCAATCTTTCCTTCTTTATTAGGACACCAAGCATACAGAATTATAGGCCTGAGTAACCCCAGCTGAATCTATTATACTTATAGCAACCCTAACCCCCTATAATCTCATATTCCATATTAGTACAACATATCAGAGGCACAAAACTCAACCCATACCAGGCTATATGTGTAAAATATTCATGAGTTCACATGCAAAATGTTTTATTTACAATTTTATATTTGTCACATGTTGAACTGCTAAGTTTTTGGATATGTTGAGTTCAATGAAATATACATTGTGCTAATGAATGTTCACTTGAAACTTTTTACTTTTTATGTGGCTTTCTAGGAAATTTCTGTGCTTTGAACATGAAATGTCCCCCATAGGCTCATGTGTTTGAACACTTGGTCATCAGTTGGTGGTGCTGTTTGGAAAAGTTGTTGAAGTTTTAGGAGATAGGCCCCCTCTGCTTCTTGACTGCCTGCAGTGTGACCAGCTGCCGTGCTCCTCAAAGGGGCTCCTCAAAGAAGTCAGTGGAGTGAGAGTTAATGTGGCTGGTTATAGAGGATCATATCCTCTAGAACTATAAGGTGAAATAAACCCTTTCCTCCTTATCCTGCTTCTTGTCAGGATATTTCATCACAGCAACAAGGTAACTTGTTGTGAGGTAACTAATGCAGATATTTAAAAATGTCATGTGTGCATGGCATTGTATTCCTATTGGGCAAGACTGATCTAAAAGAAACATTTTCTTTCTGGGAACAGTTACTATTGGCACATTGTCTCAGTCTGCCCCTGGCATTAGAGAGTACAATGGGCAAGGAAGGTGGAGGGAATTTCACGATGCTAATGCTCATGGGTTGTAACCTGATTTGTTTACCTGTCCCCTCTTTCCCTTCTCCTTTGCTTTTTCCTCTTTTCTGTTTGGTTGGGGGGAGGCATATTATTTCTGCTAAAGCAGCCTACCATGTTGAGCTCCAGCAGCAGTAAGGAGTGCACAGGATAATTAGCTGCTGCTGTACATCACTCATCATTAGAAACTGACTTACTGAGAAAGCTTGGCTCCAAGAAAAATCATTACCTGCCAATGTGAGGTGGCTTTCAAGACTCGTCTGACCTGCCTTGAATACTTCCAGTGTTCTGAAACAGCAGTGCTCTGGCTTTGCTTTGCAAAACTCATCAATGCCTTTGATTGTGTCGCTCACAGAACCCACACTCTTCTTCCCACTGGATTGTCAGGACAACCCAATTCCCTTGCCCAGAACTTGATTCTTCAAAGAAAAAGAAAAAGAAAAGAAGGAAAACCATGATGGGAACAGAGGGCATAAAGCCACGTATATTTCCGTGTCCAAAGGAGATGACCATTTGGATATACTGGATCCGTGATATTCTCCTTGACACCAATTGATTTTCAGTTCTTCTTAGATCCAGTGAGATATTCAATAGTCTCAACATAACTTCTTTTTATTTGCATGTGTATGTGTGTGGAGGGAACATATGCATTCATGTTTTTATGTGCACTGGAAGGGAGTGTGTGCAATTATGTGTGTGAGTATGCATGAAAGCCAGAGTCCCATGTCAGGTGTCTTCCTCAATTGCTCCCCATCAGACTTCTTAGGACAGGGTCTCATTAAACCCATAACACACCAATTTTACTAGGCTAGCAAGTGTGCAAGCCTCAGGAATCACCTGTTTGCCTTCCAGGCACTGGGATTACAGGTGTATGCCTCCACAACCAGCCTTGATGAGCATGATGTGAAAGTGATCTGAACTCGAATCTTCATGCTTGTTTTCGAGCCCTTTCTTGACTGAGCAATCTCTCCAGCTCCGGCTTGAAATAACTTCTTTTTGCACATTAGCTGTCTGTCCACACCATTTTCTATGTTAGCACAGAGTCCTTAATGTAATTAGGCTGATTTTACAGAGATAAACCATAATTAATGACTTTCATCACTGGCTTGCAAATATCAGTGCCAATGTGATGAAAATAAAGAAACAAAGTAGTTGAACATGGCCGGTTAAGCAGGTTCTGGGATGGAACCTGAGTCCTACAAAGTCCTTATGCCAATGCCAGATGACTGAGCTCTGCAAAGTAGGGGCTTCCAGAATTCCATGACCCAGATTTTCCTCTGATTTTTACCTTTGAAGCACATCTACAGTGAGTTCTTCACACTCAAGCTGTCTCTTAATGACATCAAGTTTTGATCTTGTGCCTGAAGCTTCTCATCCCTGACTCATCTTTAAAGCACCCCTTAAGTTTTATCCTCAAAGGAGCATCGATTTCTAGTGACAAGTATGTGCAACTTCAATTACCTTTGTCACTCAGGCAGAATGCTGGAGGCTTTGCCTGAATTTCCTGGTTAATTGGGACAAATAATTATTTGTTTTTTTCCCCAATGTGTGCTCAATTGTCCCCTTATTTGGAATTTTATAGTCTTGGTCGTTGTTTCGCATTGATACTAATTATTGTCCAACACAGTCTTTCTGACATTTTTCAGTGGAAGATGATGGGTCTACAAAAGATTTCATCTGAGTCTGCCACTGAACATAATGAACTTTTTGTTACTAAAATATATTTATTTGCAAAATGAGCTATCAAGAAGTTCATTTTCTCTCTGGGCTCGCTATACTTGTAAGTGCTACCTGAGCTAGAACGGTTCATTCAGGACAGATGAAGGAAAAGGACTGACGGATAAGTCTCACTGCCTCAGTCTGTGCAACAGAAGTACTGAAATCGACTCATTTATTAAAAAATGCTTATTGGTTGTATACTGTTTCAGCCATGACTTGGATATTTCATTTTACCTCATTTGTTTTTATTCTATTTTTATTATTTCTTAGTATAAAAGATAGTTTGTTATAGAGAAGTAAGAGTTGAGAATGGGCAAAAGCCAAAGAGACCACTGCAGAGAAAAACACCCACGACCCGAGTGGGCAGAGTCCATTGTCCCAATCTCCGCATTTAGATAGTATATGAATAAGAATCCCTAAAATATATAATTATCATACCTTTTCAAATTAGGTCGCTGATGATGAGAGTAATAATGTCATCTGACTAAGGTCACCCAGCTAAGAAATGGGAAATCATGATTTCAAAATCTACTGATACCTAATGCTGGCCCTCAGTTCATTGTGTCAGATCCTCTTATATCATTACTGCTGTTTCTGTTTCATAAAATTAATTTTAACAAACAAATGAAACAACTCTCAACAAGCAAATTCTCCTTCTTAACCTAAAATAATATGTGAAATAAGAATGAAAGAAACCGGCTCTCATTAAAGGTAGGTAGAAAAAACCAATGCAGAATATCAGTTTATAGTTAAAAACCTCAATTCCAGCTCCCAAGAATCAAACCGATGTGTCTAACAAAGACACGTAGAAGTGGTGCATCCTCACCCACCCTACTGTTGGAGTTTCTGAATCCAGGGACCTGTCCCCTTCAGGCATTCTGCAGGGCCCTTCTTCACAGGTAACATCTGACTCTACTTTGCCTCTAGGCTCGATCTGCCAGTTTCTCCCCAAGGCTTTACCCAATCTAAAGCTGGAAGTGCCTGGCTGGTTCAATAAATATGTGAGCGACAGCACAGCCTTGTCAGTTATTCTTCTGGATCTTCAGCCAGGAAGAACCATTTCCAACAGGAGCTACTCCTCACACAAAGCCAAACACGTGAAATAATTTAAATTACAAGATATCAAGTTCTGTGGTTATTTCCTAACAACATCAAAGATTAGCTTATTCTCTCACGGTATATAGTTATTTCTCAAGACAACCAAGAATGGATGATTTTTTTTCTCTCCATGGCCAGGCATTTCTGTTTCTACCTATTGTTCCAACACCTTTCTATGGGATTTATTTCTGATACCAGATATAAGAAATCACTGCTCATGAAATCTATTTCCTGCTCAAGTAAGCATCCAGTGTATAGTTATATATTATAAGAGAGGACACAGGAGCAGG
Source organism: Zapus hudsonius (assembly GCA_004024765.1). NCBI lineage: Eukaryota > Metazoa > Chordata > Mammalia > Rodentia > Dipodidae > Zapus > Zapus hudsonius. The sequence continues at coordinate 30,007 of PVHP010001836.1, read as the reverse complement.
CTAGAATATTTTCACTGGAAAGGCTAACATTTACTAATACATTTCATTATGTACCAGGTACTATGTTAAGTCCCTCCAACACATTGGCTCATTTCACATCACAATGTCTAAAGGAAGTCATTTTACAGATGAGTAATCTGAGCCTGAATTAAAAACAACAACAAAACAACAGTTTACCAAGAGAAGCCAGAATTTAGTCTTATGTACTCTGGTTTCTCAAGCACACCATGTTTCTGGTCATCTCTTGGTTCCTCCAGGGCTCAGCTGACTGGTCCATAGAGAGAGCATGTTGTGCAAAGGTGGATAGCTTCCATAGCCTAAAAGGCCAGGCTTGAAAAGATGAACTTGGTCATTCCTCATAGACTCGTGGAAACTTAAGATACAAAGACTTTTCCAGATAGCAGTGGGAATTATTTTAAATATGCGGTAGATAAGGGCTATATCAAAAGGCTACCTGCTATGTGAGTAAAGTTGAGCCACAGAAATTTTAGCTGACAGAGTAAAGTAGTTAACAAGAAGATAAGAAAGAAGCCACTTTGAAGGGTATGGGTCAGGCCAACAGCACAGTATCATCTCAGAGGCCCTATAGATACCGGCTCTTGGGCAAAGCTAGGCTCTTCTCCTGTGCTTAAGTTTCAGTGCGGGTGCTAAGCAGGATTTCTCAAATGGATCCCTGAAGATGTCCTTCCCCAGTCCTTCAAAGCTGTGAAAATGATACACTACATGGCGAAGGAGACTGTCAGTGCATCCAGGATCCTACAGGTTTGCCCAGATATAATCACAGGAGGGCCACCATGAGAAAGAACAGAGACAGAAGTGTGACCAATTCAAGGAGCATGGAGTAGCTCTGTTCCGCCCTTGAAGATCAAGATCGAAGAGGCAGACAGAAAACAGAACGACATGAATCCTGTCAATCCCCACAGAGCCAGGAGGAGCCAGAGCCGAGAATTCAGATGTAGGCAACTTTTATCTGAGACCCACAGAAGATAAAATAGTTGAATTCAAAATACTTTTGAAATAATATAATAAAAGTTCTAGGTTATTCTACAGGAGTGGAAAACCTTGGAAACAAGAGCACTGGCTGAGGCAAATGTAAATTCAAAGGTCTACCTGCCATTATCATACAAGCATTCTAGAGGCTACTTATACAAAGCTACATTATTCTCCTACTAATCACCCAAACTGTATCGCATATGTGTGTAAAAATAATAAAAATCAAGTAAAATGTGAGACATATGATGCTATTGCTGAGGTTGCAAGACTTATTTTTTCAAGAAATGCGTTTTTATAAGTAAGAAGACACCCCATGTTTTGATAAACTACACTATGCTATATACAAAAATAGGGTATATAGGCATTTACAATCATAAACTTTATATATATTGTTATGAAAGGATGGATAGGAGGGTCAGACAACAAGCTGGTCCTTCAGAGTCACTGAATCCTGCATCACAATCCAATACTTTGATCTCTCACTGGCTCTATGTCAGAACCCCTGCCTTTCTCTGTACCTTTTCAAGAGTGGGCTCCTTACCCCTCAAGAATACTAATTATACTAAAATCCTACTGTGATTGTTCCACTAGCACTTGCTTCAGGATAAATTATTCTCTGTCTCTGCTTATATAATCTCTTTATAGAATTAGCACCAAAGCAAATATTTGGGTGATGCTGAGCAGTAAACTCATCTCACAAGGACAGCCCCTTCTATTTCTCTGTCCCTCTTTCTATAGCCACCTGAAGGAAACAAGTAACCAACACAGATGCTCTGCAATTGTCAACAACGGAGCATATTAGGTGACCTTTCTTGGGGCCTTGTGGCTTAACTACTTTGGATTCTCTAAGATATTACTGGCTACCAGGGCCACTGAATTATCTTTTTTGCCTCTAATATTGCTATCATTTAAGATACACACGATGGAAAGAAGGAGTGCACATACCATCATTGCACCTCTGTCATTCCTTAGCTTTCCCTAACAGATGACTCTAGACTTTCTAGAAGCTCCCATAATTCCCAGTCATAGACTACAGATGAGCTTTACTCCACATTCCCAAACACGTTTTGATTTCCAATCACCATGGCAATGTTATCTTTCTGACTTAGACTCAGGGAGTGACTACAATTTTTGTTTTCTCCAATATAACTCAATATTAGCTTCGTAGCAAATAATGTGTTTGTCTAACCATCTGTAAGGTAGAGGCTGGAACCCATATACCATCCATTTATTGGAAACAGAGGGAGGGGAAGGAGGGAGCGAAAAGGGGGCATAGATAGAGACTTTGGACAAAAGTATACATTGTATAATCTTTTGGGGAATAAGAAAAGAAAAAATAAAGAATATACGCATTAAAGAGTAGGAAAGACGGTCTTTATCTGTGGAATTCTCTTTACTTCTGAACCTACTTCTTCTGGGGATAGGGTTCAGAAAGCAATAAAGGCAAACTTTTCTTAAAATAGTCATATATATTATACTTATGTCTTTTGATACTAGTTCCCAGACATTCCAACTCCCTGACTTACCAAACTAAAAATTTAAGTCTTTCTAAAAGACGCCCTCCTCACTGTTCTGGAGTACCGTGCAAAGATCATTCATTGTCTGGTTCACTAATATGTGACCTAAAATAAATTTTCAAAGAATAATAATAAATCAAAGCCAAGTGAATCCAGACTCATTGTCTTTCAGTTTAATTAGAAAGCAATTCCTTGAATGGCAGCTGAAAAAGGCAGAATATGGAAGAAGCCCTTCTGGAGGAGTTACCCGGAAGGGAAACTGGGATTGTCCTTCTGAGAAGCCACAGTGGACAGCATTGCTCAGCAAAGCTGCTAAGCCAAGTCACCTCGAGCTTCTATTTCAGTCTGAAAGTGAAGGAGACCATCAGCACCTCACCAGTGGCTAGTTTGTTGACCTTTGATTGAATGTTGAACTTCTCCATCAATCAGTTTTATCAATTACAAAAATAATTACATTCTCATAATTACATTTGCCTCAGAAGACTGTTGCAAGTATTGAATGAGGTAAGGCAGGTAGATGATTCAGCCCAGTTCCGGCACAACAGGCTTCAGTGATGATTAGATTATTTTAATCTTCACTTGAGTGTATGTAACACTTTTGTTGAAAAATAGGCTTGAATTAAAGTACAAATAGCATTGCAGTCAACCTATGGCTTGAGATGAAAGATTCTCTCACACTCTTCAATTTTCTGAGGGGGAATTAAGAACACTATCTAACCTCATCACACACCCAAAGCTTTCAGAAAGCCAGCACCTAGTCAGACATGAAATCTTAATTTTCTGAAAGTCAAAAGGGAATTTTTCTTGCCTGACTGGCTTATTGTGTGAGTGGGAAATTGAGTTATGTGTCTGGTACTTAATAGTGCTGACACAGTGATTGTGAGTGTGTAGGTGTTTCCCATTACAGAGATGGTTTCCACCCACAAAGTCCTGAAGATATTCTCCTACAGTGTATTCTATAACCATGATTGTTTTACCTCTTGTATTTGACTTATAGTTTACTTGGAATTGATTCTTGTTATAATATAAAAATGGCATGTTCATATATTTGACAAGACAGACCTGCAAAGTACTCACAACCACTTTTTCTCCAGTAGATTCTTCTTAGTCCATGGGAGACTCTCATAACCTTCTCCCCAAATTACTGTGTTGCTAATGCACCCTTCCTTCCTTCCTGACATCTTTGTCAAATTCTCTTTTCCTCTCTCTGAGCCATTTACTGCATAAGCATAGTACACAGGGAATCAGAAGAGACTGTTTATGTATCCTCCTGAAGCGTTCATCCTTCATTAAAGAGAGTGAGCAGTCTTTAAAAGGTCAGAATCTCGACCTTTCACAGTCAGAGGAGGCTCAATGCCCCTTGACCTTGTCCCACCCTAGTCCTCCCTCCACATGGACATGGCAAGGAAGGAGACAGGATGATGAATGAGGCAGTGGAGAAGATTTGGAGATGTGTCTGGGAGCTCTCATCTGACTCTGAGGTCTCTTTTCTCAGGTATGCTATTGATTCCCCAGGCACCTGGACACATGCCACAGGCCATACTCCCACTACACCAAGTAGACATGAAGAGGACAAAAGACAGTAAAGACAGAAAGCTGGAGTCCAAATTGAAACATGTCAATTTTACCCAAGGCACAAGCCACCTGCTGCTTTGCTAAGAGAAATAAGTGAGCATAACTGATGCCAAGGAGTCAGTCCCCAGCGGGGATCAGATCAGGCTGACATTAGGAACACTTCTAACAAGGGCTCTTAATCACTCTTCAAAATGAATACAGTTAAAAATTCTCAAAGCTAAGCAGCTGCAGAGAATGTTCATTTAAGGAAAAAAAAAAAACAAGGAAAACACACACACACACACACACACACACACACACACACACACACACACACACACAAAGCAGTCCCTCGGAAAAATGGTGATTTGAGAGTTTAGGTGAGGAAGTGAAGTGAAACAGGAGTTAAAAGGCAAAAGAAAATTAAAAATAAAGTACTCCTCTATCTCAAAAGACACAGACTTTTCAAATTCTGTGAATGCAAATCACAACTAACTTGAAAAGTTCTTTGAAATTAACAGGTTATATTAGTAGTGCTGACACAACCTTATCTAAAAGTAGCAAGGACGGCCCCATTGCTATGGCAAAGCCTCTGAAGGGTGGTGTGTCCTGAGACAAAGCAGGATTCAGGTCCTTGTATAACACTGTATCAGCACTGACCAAGTCTGATTTCCTCTTGTGGTGGAACCAGAGGGATTTAGAGCCCTGTGGGTACCCAGGCTTTTTTTCTAATAAGAAGGAAACATTAATAGCAAAGAATCAAGAATAATAAAAATACCTGGAGAAACACATAGGAAAGGAGTGGGAAGGACCAGGAGAAAGGTTCTCAGTGTCCTTCCAGGTCATGGTTCCATCAGCCTGGAGAATCAGCCACTTTTCAACCATGTCTTCCAGGCTGTGCACTTCAGACCCACCTCGGAACGAGCTGTCTGAACCTGGTTTCTCCTACTTTCCACCAAGAATCCCAATGATTCTAGTAAGTTCTAGGCAATGGAACAGTGAGGGGCAGGCTCATTTTCAGGTAAAAGCTGCGGCAGCATGCCACAGGATGGACAAAGCATACCATGTCCCCTGAGTGCTGACCCACAGTATAAAGTTCATGCGCATTACATTAGACCACCAAGAACACTTAGCAGATGGGCAAAAATAAAAACAAGCCTTTCCTGGGAAAAAGATCAGGGTCTGATATGAGCTGGCTCCAAAGAGCAGCCAGGATGTATAGTGTAACCACTTCATCCATTGTATAAAGAGGATCACTACCTGGAGCCAACAGGAAAGCTCTGTTCAAAGTATCCTGCTCACATTAGCCTAGCTATTGTCACCACAGTCCCCTAAGGATTAGGTTAGGATCACCCTCACTCAGAGTAGCACAGTTAAACTGTTTCCTAATCCACTCTTCCCAGTGGGCTAGTAATAAGATGTTTCTCAAGGTCAAGAGAACATTAATCTTCATATGCATTCATAAAGCTCCAACATGCTAAAAGTCAAATACCACATGGTTAATTCCATGTAGTATAAGTAAATTAACATAGCCAAGTACAATTTTTTTTTTCTAAAACATGACCTTGAGAGGATCGCCTGAATTCTCTGGCCTCTATGTGCTTTCCCGGACAACAGATTCACCATGTGTAATATCAAATGATTATTGCAGTAATTCAAATTAAAGAAATTTCCCTATATAAAATGTTTAGCATAGTCCCTGGCACTTTGAAAGTACTGAGTAAATACTGGTTCTTATTTCAGAAAGTAGTATTTGGCTGCCCCCATGTGGCTGGATTTTAGAGGCAGATGAACTCTAGTTTCCCAAAATTATCCCGTATACAATACTCTGGTTATTAGAGATTCGTCACTTTGGATGATCAGATAATCTCTACTGTTAGAAAATTCTAGTAGGAATCATGGAATGCATGCAATAATGAAAGAGTGTAACACATGAAATAACTATGTAGTCATTCGGATCTTTTGAAAAACAGCTCACAAAGTAGATGATTTCCCTGCTACCATGTTCCAATGAAGAACAGTTGGGATTAACTGTAAGGACTCCTTGGAGGGTTCAGATTTGCAGGACTCACATGGGGATGAGCCAGCATTACAGTGATGCCTCATTCTCTCTGTTTTCTAGCCAGATGAGCTGCTGTCTTCAGATACACAAAACTAAAAAAATACATAAGCAAACATAAAAATAAACCTTTGGAACAGAAGCAGCCAAATCAAGTACACGGGCTTTTTCTGCCATCTAGTGCTTGAAAAGACCAACTGTCCTAGGAGGAGCTGGGTCCCACTCTGGAGCCCAGCCAAGAAACCTCATTGTCTCCTCCCAGGCAGGTATGCAGTTCCCACTTTGTAGAAGATGCCCCTAAAACCTTCAGTATTATGAGCTTTAATCTGCCTGCCACAGGGCCCAAGGAATATGTGTTCAATTAGTAAAAAACAGCAAAACAGGCCTGGGTATGTTGCTAAGTGGTAGATCACTTGTCTATCATATACAAAACCTCAGATTCTATTCCCAGCATAAGGAAGAAAGGTTGGGAGGGAGAGATGAAGGGAGGGAGGGAAAGGAAGGATAAAAGAAGTTAGTAGGAGAAGAGAAATAAACCATGAATCTATATTGGGTTACAGTGAGTTACCCATTCAGGTTTCCTGTGGGAAGTTCTAGTTGATACATTTTAAAGCCAGCAGACACAATTTATGAAATGTTGCGCTGGCAGTCACTGGAACATATGTGCACAGTCCATGCAAGGTGCAAGGCTCAGTAATGCCATCAGTGTAGTTTGTATTCAGCTGTTCTGTAGAGAAGTAGTTAACAGGAGACCCTTAGATAGGACAGACACCTACACCCATTACACAGGGGAACTAGAAGAGCTAGAAACTGTGCCATAGGTCCTGCAGCCTTGCCTCTGCTATAGGACACTCCAACTTATATTCAAAATGGATGATATAACAACATAAAATAATATGGGTTCACTACCAGGTGTGAGCAGCATAATCTAAAATTCAGTGATTTTAGTAAATTTATACTATGAAGCCATCACAATGTTCGGGTCTAGAGTATTTCCCTCACCATAAAAATATTACCTCTACCCTGTTTACAATTGCTCAGTCTGTGGCAGTTTCAGACAAGCTCACAGATTCCGGGCTGAAACCCAGTCCCTCTGAGTGGGAGGTGTCTAGCTAGAGCTCAAACCTAGATGTTAAAACTGACAGGTCAGGTACGGACCAACCAGCTGTCTCTCTGACTTACCCAATGGAGGCCTTAAAAAGTCACTTAAAAAGTCACGAAACAAAGTCCAGCCTCTTATTCCTGCACTTGGTGTTTTAAGAGAAGGACTTCTGAATCTCCAGGCTTCAGGAAGGCTCCAGATTTTTCCCACATGAACCTTTTTCCTCATTATGGGAGCCTTCTGTTATCTTTTCTTCTTTTGCTTGTTTAGCTGAACAGCATAGATTTTGCTAAACCCTCTCCACACTGGTGGCTGAAGATCTCAGTAACTCCCCATTTTTTTTTATTTATTTATTTATTTATTTATTTATTTATTTATTTATTTATTTATTTATTTATTTATTTAGAAGGGAGTGGTTTTTTTATTGAAAAACTAACAAATTGTCAAGTTACATTTCCCCACAAAACCACAAACTGGGTAAAACTAGGTCTCTAGGCAACATATTCAAAGCCAAGATTAAAAATTAAGGGGGAAAAGGAAAAGCAAAAACAAAAGACCTCAAGTTCAATGAAGAGAGCCCAGCTACACACAGCTGACTGAGGAAGAGCCCAGCTACGCACATGCTAGGCAACAGTGGTGCTGCTGCTGCTTGGCTAAGAGGCTGGAGACATCCTAATAACCCGGCAGAAGACTCACTTCAAGTTGCCTTTACCCAAGTTTCCAACTCTTGACTAAAGATCTTATTTTGTTAATTCTATCACAAAAACCCTTTTGTAAGTTGTTTTATTTACAATGTCAACTCTGAAAAGTCCACTGAAGTCAACTGGACAATAAACCAGCAGAAATCGCTGTACAGAAAGAAAAAGCCCAAGATGCCACTTTCTACGTAGAACCCACGGTTCAGTTTCATTGAGAGTAAAGAAAAAGCTTTTGCTCACACTAGAAGGAACTCGGCCATAGATTTGGAACCTGTGCTCAGGACTACACATGCAGTGAGGACACTCTCATGCTAACACAATTCACTTGCCGCTGTATTTCCCTACTGTTTGTCTACTATTAACAATTATAAACAGAGCAGTGAAACTAGTATTGGAATAATCCTTATAGTGTTCCAGTGTCAGGCATGATGTTTCATTTCTCTTCACACCACTGGTTCTCTTTGCACACCTGGGCCTCCTCCTCTTTGGTAAAGTCATTTTGATATTGAAGATTTTGTGAATCTCCTCAGGAGTCTTCCCTTTAATCATATTGGCAACAGTCTTGCATGGAACATCCAGCAAACCTTTGATATCCAAGTAGTTTGCAGCCAGAATAAGTTCAAAAAGTGTTCATTTGTCAACTTTCAGGAATTCTTGGCCCCACACAGGGATATCATCTGTCCGCTTCTCTTTGTTCTCGTCATCCTCAGGAGGAGGAGGGTCATCCTTATGGTGGGTGCACCATTGAATGACCTTTTTTAGCATTGCTGCATTAACATTTGGTAGGGGAACTGCGTCATCATCTCCTTCATTATCCGTTCCCAAATCTTCCAACATGGTCTTGATGGTCACATATTGTTTGGCAATTTCTACATCAACTTCAAATATATCTCCATCAGAACTTTGCTACTTAATTGAAGGCATGGTGTTCGGAGTCAAGACCGCGGACCTGAGGCCACCAGGAGCGAGGAGCCATCTGTATAGTAAGGAGGGAGACGAGGACAAGGTCACCCCCCCCCATTTTCTTTTAAATAAAGTCTCCCACTATATCTTATCCTCTAGTGGTCTATAAAGTTAATACTTTAACTTTATAGACAAGAATTTGGGTACTCCTTGAGTTCTGAGGTGCACTGAAATTTGCTGGGTATCATCTAAGTTCTAAAAACCAGCTCTGCAGCTACAACTTGTAAGCAATATCTTTACAGTTTGCCTCATACAATAGACTACAGTGGAAGTTTCATATAAAGAGAACTGTGCAGTGCACAGTCTTTAGAGGCTAGCTTCCTTCACCAACTGTAATCTCTTAAGGTTGATCTTTGTTGTTCTGGTAATTAATGAGAATATGTGTTATTAATTCTGAAATTAAATAGAGTTTTAGAGTATATTATACTTTATTATTTTATGTCATGGACTACATAATGTCCATCCAAAAGACTTCATCTTGGTAAATGTTTCATTTGGATATGTCTTTACAAATGTATGTAAGGCTTCTGTGATGGTTAAGTTTTGTTGTCAACTTGATCTTTTTAATTATCTTGGATGGGTAATACATGAAATAACTATGTAGTCATTCAGCTCTAGGACATGCCTTCAGCCCTCTCAGAAGGGGGCAGGATGTAAGGAAGCTCAGGGGAGCTAAAAATGAACATCCTTTCCTGGGAGGGCAGTAAAGGAAGGAAATTCTAGAGACTCAGGAAGCCAACAAGTCTGGGATAAGGTTGCAAGACCCCACCCGAAGGTTATATAAAGAGGAAGAAAATTTCTCTCCCTTTGCCTCTGCCTCTTTGCTGTTTTGTGTGTGTGGTGTTGGTGATGGGTTTCTATCTGCTTGGACCTGTGAAAGGGGACCAGTCTCTTTCTCCATTATGGAACTTCCACTGATCTGTAGCTTCAATAAATACTTTCCTCCGAAAACTGTGCCTGGTTTGGAGATTAAGCCCAGTGGTATGTGGTTGATTATGACAGCTACTATGGTGAATTAATTTTGCTAAATCATCTGAGTATGCTCAAGCTCTAAGCCGCACATTCACAAGTGTATTACTTTCCAAGGACATCCTCTAGATGGAGCTAGAAAGGTACCTGAAGACAGAAGCAAAGGAAGAATCCATGCCTGCCAGAGGGCGATCTAGGGCCACAGTAACATTGGTGGATGTTTTAGCCTTAACCTGAAGAGGGCACCGTTGCATATGTTTTTGCCTCAGAGCTGGTTGCATTACTTCTTCACCAGAAGCGCTGGTAAGAAACAACTTACAACGTACTGCTCTTCTACTTTCTCACACAGAGCAGGTAGTTCACAGCAACATTGCTCCATTTACACAGGAGAAGACTTTCAATACCGACCTCCCCAGCAAAGCATGAGAGGGACTGAGTGCCCTCAGGGCTTCTGACTTTCATTGTCCCTAGAAAGGAAGACTACGTAGATATATGAGTGCAATGTTACCTAAAGTATGTCAGAATTAAGTCCCCAAGAGATGATCATTTTCTTATCCTTTAACTTGTGAAATTACTCTAGGATAAAACAGCAAAAATATTATTGCTAACCTCAAAACAGATTATCCTTGAGGGACAATGTGAGGAAGGTAACTATAATGATATTTTAGATATAGAAGGCAAAAGAATCAGTGCAGAATGCTTTAGTAAGATAAAGACATGATTAAACCTTAGTATCTTGAAGGTGACAATGGCTATGAACCAAAGAATACTTAAGCCATCTCTAGGTGAAAGGAGGATGTGCTTGCTCTTGTGAATAATGTGGAAATGATTGGAATACATAAAATATGGTTTCAAGTTTCAAAAGCATGGTAGAGATATTCATACAGAAATGAAAACATATGTATAACTAATTCAATAGAACATAACAGTCTTGCTATGAAAGAAAACACAAGTAACTATGGTACAAGAAACATGATATCTATGGTGGCTTGAATCAGATGCTCCCCCATAAATTTATGATTTAAATGCTTGGTCCCAGGTGATGGCAGTTTGGGAAGGGAAGCCTTGCTGGAAGAAGTGTCTTGTTGGGATAGGGCTTAGGTATGTTATAGTGAGTTCCCCCCTTGCTAGATTTCAGGTCATGCTCTTGCTGCTATTTTCCACCTGCTGTGGCAATGGTGATATCCATCCTCTGCTCATACTATGCTTTCTCCTGTCATCATAGAGATTCCTCTTGAGACTATAAGCCAAATTAAAATTTTTCTTCCCATCAGCTACTTCTGGTGAGGTGCTTTGTCTCACCAAGGTGAAGGTAACTAAAACAGAAAATTGGTACCAGAAGAATGCCGTCATTACTGATAGAAACCTTTGTAGCTTTTGGTGTTTTGGAGCTCAGTTATGGGAGGAATGTGATAGGATTTTAATCCTGGGCCTAAGAGACATCTTGTAGTACTGTAAGCAGAGTTTAGTGACCCATTCTGGTCAAAGTTTGAGAAACATAAATATAGAAAGTACTGTGGACTGTGTAGACTTGGCTTATGAGGGAAAGAAAAAAACTTTGACAAACTGGGCTAGTGACATTTTGTGTTAAGAGGCTAGCTGTATTCTGCCCATGTACTGGGAACTTAAACAGGGGTTACTTAAAAAGATATGTACTAATGTGAGCAGAAGGATGTAGCACAGAATGAAATGAGACAGCAGGCTGGATTAGCTTCAATTATTTGAGAGATTACCAAATTTGATATTGGGACAGCTCTTCTGCCTTTGGACAGCAGGAAGAAGGCTGACTCTTGAAAGGAGGGTCCAGAATGCTTAAGGCATGATGCTTTTCAAGTTCACATTATTCTTCCCCTGGATTGACAAAGTTGGTAGTTTACCTGGTGCCACAAGAGTATAACAAATGCAGGAAAGAAAGGATCGATGGATTTGCAATAATATTTTTGTTTTCCTTTTGGATATGACCATAGGGTGATGTGAAATTGGAGTCCCTGTGTGGAGACCCAATATAGCCATAGCATGAATGAACCATGGGTTGCAGTGAGGAACCAAGGACATTTAGAGATACCAGGTCTATGGGATGGATGACAAGGAGAGCTGTTGTCTCAAGGTGGAGTTTCCCTATGCTGTGGGCAGTCCAGCTGTGGGGGGGCAAGAATCAAAATCCCATAGACTTTATTACTGGATACAGATGTCAAATTTAGAGCCACACGATTTGATGTTTTCTGTGTTTATTTTAGATCTTGTATTGGTTCAATCTTTTTTTTTGTTATGCCCAAAGTCATCTTTTGCAATGTGAATGTATACTTTGTGCAACTATGTTTTTGTATTAATAGACTCACAGCAAAGACTTTATATTTATATATTTTTGTATTGATAGACTTACAGTAAAGAGTTTATATTTATATATTTTTGTATTGACTTATAGTAAAGACTTTACACTATGGGGATATTTAGACAGTGTTAGGATTGATAAAAATTGTGGAACTTTAAGATTTGACTGAATGCATCATATTTTAAATAATGGGTGACCATCAGTTTATGGAGCCTGGGGTGGAATGTGGTGGTTTGGATAAGATGCCCTCCATAAACTCATGTGTTTTAAATGATTTTTCTCAGCTGATGGCAATTTGGAAGGTAGGGCCTTGCATAAAGAGGTGTGTTATTGGGGGACATTTTAGGGGTGTTATAGCCCCCTTGCTAGAGTTTGGCTAACACTTTAGCTCCTGTTATCCAACTGCTGTGACAAAGGGGATGTCCAGACTCAGTACATGCCATGCTTTCCCCTGTTATCCTGGAGCTTCCACTCAAGACTGTAAGCCAAAATACAAACTTCCTTCCCATCATCTGCTGTTGATTGGATGCATTGTCCAAGCAACAAGAAGGTAACTACAACAATATTCTAATTAAGTACAGAAAACATGTATGTTCAGTCCACATGTTGGGCCAATTAAACATCTATAAACAAAAAGATAAAATCGGATTTGTGTCCCATATTGAACAAGAAAAATTGTAAATAAATATAAAAATTAAAGTTGATAAATAATGAAATATATATCTTGAGTCAGAGCCTCAAAACTTTTAATAGGAGAAATCTATAATAAGACTCTAAATCATAATTAATGGGAAAAAAGTGTGTGTGTGTGTGTGTGTGTGTGTGTGTGTTAAGGCTAAGTTAAAGACATTAAATTTTGGTGGCATATGAATATCACTGGGATGAATAAAATCTATGGGAACTTTTAAAGTTGAACTGAATGCATTGCATTTTACATTGTGTATGGTTTTCAGTTTATGGTGGGTAGGGGCAGATTCATGTGTCCCCCATAAACTTAATGTATTCTGGATGCTTGATCCCCAGCTGATAGCAGTTTTGGAATTAGAAACTTGCTGGAGGTGTATTGTTGGTGAGCAGGCTTATGAGAGCTATAGTGGACTTCCCCTTGCCAGATTTTGGCATACCTTACTGTTTTTTTTTTTTTTTGTAGTCTTTTGTTCCAACAATGGGAAGGTGACTACCACAGAATCCAGAGAATAAGAAGCTGAAGGAGCAGAAATTCCAGGCTTTGGAGATGTAATCCACATGGACAGCTGTCTTGAAATATAACTGTGTTATAATGCAAAATGACCACAGAATTTAATATCTTGTGCTTGAATGATTTCAGGTAGGTGGCTGAAAGTCGGGAGTGTCTGCAGTGAGAAATTTTGCTTCATGGTTGGAGAGCCAAAGCATACCTGAAAGTTGTGGATTTACTAGTTGTCATAGCTGAATCCAGGTGTCACCCACAAACAAATGAATGTGTTCTGATTGATAGATTCTCAGCTGATGGCAGTTTTGGTTTTACAGCCTTGCTAGATCTGTGTTGTTGGGGGAGGGCTTCCCCTTGCCAGTGTTTGGCACACCTTCCTGCTGCTGTTTGCAGTGCTGTGGCAAAGGTGATGTCCACCCCACTGCTCATGCCATCATTTTCCCTGACAGGATGGAGTCTCCCCTCAAGTCCGTAATAAACCTATATAAGCCTAATAAACCCATTCCTCCATAAGCCACTTTTGCTTGGGTTCTTTCTGCGCAGCAACTAGAACGCTGACTGCAGCACTACTTATGAAAAGTGGATGAACTTGATGTGCAGGATTGGGGTGTGTAATGATATGTAAATCAGGAAAGTTCTTCCAGCTTAGGAAAATCCTTGGGTGGGCAATGTATGCTCAGATGTTACCTGTGTAGAACTATAATACATAATGTCTGAATGACATAGGTCCTTTGATCAGGAAACTTCAACAACAGAATCCATGCATGTCCATGTGTCTGTGTAGATGGAGGAAAATGGCTTTATATCAGTTACTTTCTTGTGACGTGGAAGAAATAGACAATGAGAAGAAGCTTACAGAAGGAAAAGGATTATTTTTGGCTTAAGCCCCAGCCGACATCAGTTTTGGCTTACAGCTCCAGGTGGAGAAGCTCATTTCATAGGGAGAGCCTAGTAGGGGTAGGCAACAGGCATCACATTGTCTCTTCTAAAGGAGGAAGTTTCAAGAAAGAATAGCAAGAGGTGCTGAATACTAAAACTTCAATGCCATATCCAATGATTCACTTCCTCCAGCAAGGATACATCTTCTAAAATTGTGTTAATTTCTCAATGTGTATGAAAAATAAATTATTAAAATTTTTAATAGTGACATGAAAATATTAATCATCTAAATTATTATTAGTATTAACATATGTATGTTTGTAACATTACTTAAATGTGTCATCAAATATCAGGGAATTAATATTGAATAACAACTATATTGTTCCAGTAACAAAATTAACCCAACTCAATAGTCAAATTTCATATTTTATAAAGCAGTGAAGACTAGCAGCCATGCAAAAGTGTCTTGCTATATATCCTAGTTTAACTTCTAAATTTTCATGAGTCTGACTAGCAAAAGCAGCTGTGGAAATTTTCAGAGCATATTATAACAATTTAATCAATCTGAAAATGCAAATATTAGTTATCTTATAGAATTTCATTCAGCATCAGTGTCTACAATTAATATTTGAGTGTCCAACCAAAACCATTCCACTGGAAAACTTGGAATTAATATTGCAGTTAAATTTTATCCAGGCCTTTCTGACAGAGGTCAACTCCTTATAGAAACAGTTTTTCTTTAATCCTGTATTCTGGAGCTAACAGTTAAATTCCTGTATTTTTTGCTATCCACATTTTAAAAGGAAGAGAATAAAATGAGTAGACAGAATCAAGTCTCCTATATATGCATTTTTTTATGGTGCTGCAGTTTCCCTCTTGCTGCTGGACAAACACCTGACCATTAGAAGTTTATTGGAGGAAAGTTTATTGCAGGCCTACAAATATCAGGAGAGATACCATCAATGGCAGAAGAAGCTGGATCAATTTCATAGATCCATACAATTCTCTGACAAAATAGGGCACTGAACTCAATAGGGAATTCACAGAATAAGAAACACAAATGGCCTATTCTTATTTGAGAAAATGTTCATCATCCTTAATCATCAGAGATATGCAAATCAAAACAACTACGAGATTCCGCCTTACTCCAGTCAGAATGGCAATCATTAAAAAAAATATATATCCAACAACAATAGATGCTGGGGAAAATGGAATCCTTATTCACTGCTGGTGAGATTGCAAACTTGTAAAACCACTATGAAAAGCAGTGTTGAGCCTTCTGAAAAAGATGCATATAGAGCTACAGACAGACCCAGCTATCCCTCTACTAGGCATCTACCCTCAAGATTCCTGGCTTCAGCACAGAAACATTTGCTCAACTGTGTTTATAGCAGCTCAATTCATAATACCTAAGAACTGGAATCAACCTAAATGCCTATCGCTAGACGAATGGATATCAAAGTTGTGGTACATATACACTATGGAATTCTACTCAGCTGAAAGGAAAAATGACATAATGAAATTTAATGAAAAGTGGACAGACCTGGAGCAGATCATACTGAGGGAACTCACACAAGAGGAGAGAGACCAATGTGCATATTCTCCGTCATTTGTGGCTCTTAACCAGGTTAAGCTTGAACAGTAAGCAAACCTGACAGGTAAATAGAGAGACTGACATGGGAGAGGGAGGAATTGGGGCAGGGGTGGGATGATTCATACACAAATCTAAAACAATAATGAATCAATACCATAAAATCCTTACTTTCATACAGTAAGCCCTCGAGGAAGCTGTGGGCATGGTCTAGTAAGAGAGACCCTGAATACAGTGGAAGCCTAACCCCAAAACAAATTGCTCTAGCCTATGGATCCCTATCCCAGTAATTTGTTACTTCCCACACAGAGCTGTTGATCAGAGACCCATGAGGTCCCCAAAATAAGACAGTCTTATGTCAAAGCTCTTTTGCCCCAGGCAAAAGGCAAGACCCTATTACTGAATATACCACAGAGTGTCATCACACAACACTGAGAGACCCTGCTTAATCCAGAATGGTATCCAGCTCCCAGATGGTAGCCTGTGTAGTCCTGGAAGGGATTACATGATCTGCCAAAGATATTCAGAGAAAGCAAAGGTCACTGATACACAACACCCACAAATGTTAGAAGAATGCTGAGGATACTGCTATATGGGAAATACCAGCAAGCCAAGAAATGCTCACCTGTGCAATAGTGGTGCAGGTAATTACCTAAGTGGGTAATCAACAGTTTGCTGGCTAAGAGATCTACTCTGTGGCAAGGAACCCTTAACTGGAACTGATATCTATGGCAAACTCCTAGGAGACCAAGAACCTGGGCTCCAAGGGGAAACCTGGGAAATACCCACTACCAGAGAGCTACAGAAAGGCTACACCAATTAGAATCTTGACAAAATAGCAAAGTTTGTCTCATTTAACCTTTCCTGATCTCACTCTGTTGGAAATTCTGTTTGTATTTTTTAGAAGGCAGTGAGAACCTTGGACAATCCAATACCACCAACAAGACCTAAAACGAAGGCTGACAACCAGTCAGGAGATGAACCACTCTTACTTTTCATCTAGGGCCCAAAGGAAACCTTTGAGGAAGTGGTGAAAGGGGCAAGAGAGCTGCCTCCACAGCAAGTCAAATAACCTATGAAAGGATAATGGAGACAGACACCGAGGATGCCCAACACAGTCCAAAGCAGAAATGTAGAGACTCAAGATCTCAATAGTAAAGCAGACTTAAAACTCACCCACCATGACTCAGGGAACTGATCAGAAGATGGGGTAGAAAGAGTGTAAGAGCCATGGTGGGGGAGAATATCCAGAGACATTGACCTCCCCTCAACAACAACACACAAAGAAAAAACTGGATACTTCTTGTACAATTCGTAACCCCCTGCACCATGGTCTGGTCCAGCAACCCCACTGAGGAGGACCCCCAGCGCGTTGGGGACAGTGAGGAGGGAAATGGGAGCACTACCACAAGACTTGCTCATAAATATATCTAATTATTAATAATAAAATGCTTTTAAAAATTCACTTACCAAAATAAGGTTATTGAAAATAACTAAGGTTGTTTTCGTAATGGGTTTTACACTCTCATTGTATGGGAAATAACTAATACATGGGAAATTTCTCTTCTGTGCAAAGAAAAAGAAAGTAATCATGCCAAAATAAATTAATATTGAGTTGTCATTATTGTGCAGCATAATTGGAAAGAAAAAAGAACACCAGTAAACATGAACAACCAGAAGTCAAACTGGCTTTCCATAACTAGTAGGGCTGGACTGAAGATCCACCCCAGTGATAAACTCCCTAAGCAGGGATTTGACTGATGAGACTCAAGTAAGAAGTTTATCTTAATCAAAAATGTCTGTAACTACACATTCAAACCACTGCAGATATCGTATGACTAGATATTTCACCAGAACTTCGAATTAGCTCAAAAGAGCTTCCAGTTGATAAGATTTGTCATATAATCAGTGTAATCAACAAAATACTCCAACAGAACTACAATGGCTCAGAAAATCACTGAAAGAGGAAAAGCACCACAAAATGTAAGTCAGGAAAATTGAGCCAAAAGAAAATAAATATATCCAAGATGTCCCCAAACGAGAAGCAAGGCAAGGCCCAAGTGTGCTGAGTAGAAAGAACTAAGCAGGTGCCAAACTTTTTGAGAGTCTAAAACACAGTCCCCGAACCATTTCTGTGCTTCACCAAAGAGAAGTAGATAGCTGCTGGTGCCAGCAGAAATAGAAACAAGAAAAAACCTGGAAGAAAGTGATTCCAGGAGTGATCTAGGTCTTCCCTCTCCATCTGGGGTCAACTTGCTGTGAGGGTTGATGAACACGATGCCTCTTTCCTCCTTGCCTTGGCTTATTACTGGAGAAGGGGAGACAGAGGAGATGGCCTCACATAGTGAAAGATCAAGAGGCTGGCATGGGAAGGGCCAGTCCACAGATATTCTAAGCCAGGAATCCTCAAAGGACAAACAAGAAGTTATCACTGGAGCTGTCACAGTCAGCTTGATGACACTGGGTTGGACTCAGGTTCTAGTCCTGCCATGTCAGGCAAGGTGACATCCATGTAGTCCTTGGGCCTCCCATCCTGGCTACCTACCTATCAGAAAAGCTACCTGGTTCCTACTCTCTATCAGTTAGTGACTTCCTTCAAAGCCTGAAAAAGTAAGTTTTGTTACCATCTTCAAGAGGCCAACAGGTGACAAATAATTGTGAAACCAGTGACAGAAGATATATTCAATGTGACCACAGTGTGAAAAAGAACAAGGAAAGGTACTAGAGGGCCCCAACATCCATTTCTGTGACTTGAGGGCACTTTTCAAGGTGTGGTCCACTCATCATTGACCTCTCATTATTTCGTCCCCAATCTCTCCGTCAATGTCATCTGGCAAAATATCAGAACTGTGTAAGATTTCTTCTGAGAGACAAGTTCCTCCTCGGGATGGCACCTGGCTTGAGCCTTTACTTCTCTCAATTTGAGATTCCTGGGGAAATTCCAATCCTTGATGTTTGCATAGTCTGATAAGACGCCAAAAAAAAAAAAAGAATACAAGTGATCCTCCTAAAAATGTCTGCTCTTCTTCCAGAACAGTTACAGCAGGAGACCACATGTTTCTCATGACAGTATATTCATTCTACCCAGATGGTTATAAGCTCAGCATCTGATCTCAGTAAGTTGAAATGGAAATACTTTCCCATCACAATAGGATGGAATGACCAAAAAGTCTGTCACTCTCACTTCATACTCCAGATAAATTTCAAAAGTACAATAAGAAAAACAGCATTTTCAACCAGAAACTATAGTATTAGATTCTCATAAGCTAGGATGGTTATATAGACTCTCCAATGGCCACAAGTGGATACTGAAGTGTCGCCGGATGAATTGAGATGTACTGTGTGGGTGTCGTTTGGCTGATCACATAAAGTATCATCAGTTGAGTTGCTTAAACACCATAAAGCCATTGTCTTCTAGCTCTAGAAGCAGGAAATGCAAGCTTCATAGGTTGGCTTACCTTATAGGAGACGAGAAAAGACCTGCCCATGACTCTCACATGGAGTCTTTCATTCCTTCACTTGCACAGCATAACTCGGCTTCACAAGGTGTCTCCCCATATGTACATCTCTGCATCCAAATTTCTCACTGTCAGAGTTTCCCAGTGATCCTGGAGTGTGATCCAATCCTATTCCAGAATGTCTTCTGTGATTGCTTGACTGGAAGCCAAAATAAAAACTTTTCTCCCTTCATCTGCTTTAGTCAGGTGCTTTGTCCCAGGAATGAGAAGGTAACTGCTACAGCTGTGTCTCGGGAGCACACAACTCTGCATAACCCTACATCATGAAGTATTCCAGGAAATGATATTGCCAGAGGAACTTTAGGGGCAGAAAGTTGAAGCTTTAGCAACTTAAATGGTCAAATTCACCATAGATTCCAAAGATTTCATGTGAAAAAGTATAAAGTTTTCACTTGTAATGCAAAAGGGTAGACACATAATAGTTTAAATAAATTCATTTAAATGAAATACAAATAATAAAATTTCATTCAGAATACTTATATATTTATACACCTATGCTGAAAAACGTTTGTTAGATGTTATTTTCTGACTGGACACAGCTGATCTAGAAGAAAGATTTGTTTTTCTGACTAGAGACGTTACCTGTATGTTCTCCCAGACTCCACATGGCAGGAGAAGATGATGAAAAGTACATTTTCCTACATGTGGTGGAAGGAAGGATGGCATCTCATCATCTCACTATTCTCCATTCACACCTCCCCTGCTTCACCCCCTCTCTTGCTTCTTACGTATCTTCTTCTTCAGTGTGATATTATCTCTACCACAGAGATCTGCATGTAGAACTCCAGCAGTACTTATTTCCAAGAGATACCATTTGGGGTTTCTTTGACTTCTACATAAAATGAATTCAAAAGTAAACTTAGAAGGAAACTTGGAGACAATTTCGCTGTGGTGTGAGAACATTAACACACAGACGCACTGGAGGTATTTTCAGTGGCTAGTAGGAAGGAGGTGAGTAAGAGAAAGTGACTGTTAGGTTTTCTGAGTGATATGTTGATAAAGAGAACTAGATCTCCAGTAGAAGTCTGTGAGGTGTGATATTGGGTATGGAGTGGGTCCTTAAGCAAGAATGCAAATGTCCATAGCGTCAGGGGCTAGAGATCACCTGTTAGGGAAGGAAGGAAAGGGCTGAAATCCTGGAGGCTCCCAGAGGAACTTTCCTCTCAGAAAGAGATTTCCCACAGTTCTAGTATATCAACATGTGTACATTTCCTGGCTTCTATTTCTTCTTTTCTGTCAGATTGTAGCACTGCTACAGATAATGTGGTGAAAAACTTGGAGTCTTCCTCTCCCCTGTTTGGCCCAACTTCAACTAAATCCATTTTCCTTCATCAGTGTGTTTCTTGATATCTTTTAAGACTCTTCATATTTAAAAATCTATGTGCTATTGGTAACAGGAATTCAAGATTGTGAACGTGATGGTGATTGCACGTGAAAGCCCCTGACTTGTGAAAGTAAAAAGTAATTCCTACTACACTGCTCTATCTCAGAGCACAACAGTAATTAGAGTAATGAAACAGAAATATCAGCATATGTCCCAGCAAACTAACATGCATGTTCTTTAATTCACAAAGCAGTCTTAAGAGGTAGCCTGGCAAGTTCATTTTTCAGATAAAAATTAGTGACAGAGATTTTACTCAGGTCTTTTAGCAATTTTTTTCTCTTGAAAACCAGTATTGGGCTAAGGATAAACCTCAATGCTAAAGAGTGATTTTCAGCATCTGTGAGGTCTGGTTTTGGATACTCAGTATTGCAGATAGATGAAACTCAGCAAGCCTGGAGGTCATTGGAGGAGGGATTCTGGCTTCCTCCTGTCTCCCTGGTATGAGAGGGAGGACAGGAGGTTGGAACCTGCTAATTACTCACCTGATCAAGAGAACACTCCTCAATTGGAAAGATGCTAAAGTGGTGGGAAGAAAAATGAAATAATGTACTATATCTGCAAGAGTCCCTCCAGCATCACAATTACTCTCAGACCCTCACTGTAGAGGTGCCTGTGTCTCTGAGCTCTGCCTAGAAAGCTTGACTTCTCTCCCCTGTCTTCTCTTTGGATGCCAGATGAAATCCAAATCATAGTGGACACATTGGGGCTCTTCTATTTTTTTTCTGACTATGTCTCCTTTGACTTCCTCGTTTGCCACTGTATGCCTATTTTTGTGATGTTGAGACAAGTAATATGAGAGTGTGACCAACTGTAATATTTTAGGGATCCCAACTAGATCTTGTGAGATGAGGAGAGTATGGGAGCCAACACTCCTAAGAGCCCTTAATCTTCTGCTGTCTGGGATCCAACATTCCAGTGTTTTCACCATGCTCTCCTGCTCAGTCTCTGCTCTAAGTTCCTTAGCTACATATTTCCTTCTTTATTCGGAGTGCATAGGCACTGCTTTTCTTTCTTGAGTTCTTTTAACTTTCATTCTCTTCTGTCCCTGGACTCTGGGACTTCCTCTTACCACTGTCTAGCAGGTTTGGGTTTGCAATAGAGGACTTTGAGACAGTGGGTTTCTTTGGCCAAAATTTTATTTAATTACAGCGAGAGATGGCTGTGGCTTCTGCTAGGAAGTTTTCTTTAGAAATGTGTTTCAGGTAAATAGTGCGCAATTCACAGGGGACATATTATTCAGAAGCAATCAGGTGATAAAGGGTATGTGTGTACATTGAGCACAATAGTGTCCATAGTGCTGTCATTTTGGGGGGCTATCATTAAATAAGTATCAATAGGATCTTCCTTTAGAACCAGGGGTCCCTGTCTATGTTGACTCAGTTAACATCTTCCTAGAACCTCCCCTTTCCCCACCCCCTATTTTACTACTTTTCAGAGAGGGAACAGGCCTATATTCCCTTTTACTCCCCAAATTTAGAAAGGAATTTACTGATACTCTGTTTCAGGATAAGAACACAACACAAAGTATTTCTTCACCATGAAAGGTAGGTAGCTCCAAGAAATTCCCTTATACCAGCCCGACAGGTTTGATTTTTCTTTTTTCTATTTATACTTCCTTCCATAAACTGCTTCTATTTGGATATTTTTGAGAGTAAATTTATTCCTCAAATTTACTAACCCAAAATAACTATGTTAATCCAAGATTTCCCCATTATGAAAGAATCTCAAGCCTCCCAAATTGAGCTATTGAACCCAAATAAATGACAAAACTGCACTTCAGGACTGAAGGTAAAACAAGTTAGATCAAACATTGAAATTAAAGCAAAAGACATCATTAAAAATACCCCAAGAATTAACTTGGTTTCTTCCAAAGGTAAAGAAGCATAGTAACTTTTTCTTATGTCAATAAAAATTGAGTCATGTGTGTTAATAAATGCATTTATGTGGTAGTATATTACTGCACAACCAAACCATATGTCAGTCTATTTCCTAAAATCCCCAAAATAACAAAATTTGTGGCCACATCAAACTTTCCATCCCTCTCTATTGTGCCCTACTATCATTTTTTTATTGTTTCATTTATTTTCAATTCTTGGAATGCTGACTTCAAGTAAGTGTGTAGATATGAATGTGTTATTGACATAAATACTGTTACAGCTGATTTCTTACCACTGGGGGAAAAGTACCCAACCAGAGGCAGCTTTTAAAGGAAAATGGTTTATTTATTGTGTGTGTGTGTGTGTGTGTGTGTGTGTGTGTGTGTGTGTGTGTGTGCACCCTGGGGACAGCACATGCAATCATCATGAGTGGGGTCCACTTGCCCCTGATGGCTGCATTGGAAGCATTGAGTTATCTGCTTCCATTAATCTGATGCCTATTCTTGTTTTGAGCCTGAGTCTTTTACTGATAATGAAGAGGGCAGTATTTTGCAAGCTCCCAAAATTCTTACTCTCCATTCTGCTTTGGAACTGATTTACAGGCCAAGGTCTTTATGCCTGGCTCCTTATGTGGATTCTGGTATTTTGACTCCAGTGTCCTCAGGCCCCTTCAGACACTCATGCTGGCCCAGGAAGTATACTTATAAGCTGCCATCTTTCCAGCCTGGTGCCCCCCCCCTCTCTCTCTCTCTCTCTCTCTCTGTGTGTGTGTGTGTGTGTGTGTGTGTGTGTGTTTGCACCATAGTAAGCAACGTGGAGGTCAGAGGGAAACATAAGGTTATTAAGATGAGATACTAACCAAAACTTAATGTGCCCCTAGAATTTCCTCAACTAGCTGAGGAGAATACCTGTGTAGGAGATAGAAATTGGCTACATAGCTTAGGGTGACAGGACCCCAAAGTGGATAGGATTCTTTTGGCTGAACATGGGAATTGTCCTTGGGCCCATAAGTGAAAATATAAGTCATTATGCTTAACTACAGGTCAGAAATGTCAGAAA
The DNA here is from genome assembly GCA_004024765.1 of Zapus hudsonius. Lineage (NCBI taxonomy): Eukaryota > Metazoa > Chordata > Mammalia > Rodentia > Dipodidae > Zapus > Zapus hudsonius. The sequence goes on along the minus strand of PVHP010001836.1, from coordinate 6,320 downwards.
GATTTGACATTTTCTTTTTTTATTATCCATAATTAGATACATGTAATGAGCAAATAATGAGTTGGTATCCCCAGTTCCCCAATGTCCCTCCTCCCTGTCCCCAGTAAGCTGGGTATCCTCCTTCAAGGACAGTCTGGATCAGTCCATGGGGTAGGGGGTTATGGAAAGCCTAGGAGTCAGCCCGGTTCCACTCCCCTTAGTATGATGTTACTGAGGGGATCAATATCTCTGGATATTCTCCCCCACCATGGCTCTTACAATCTTTCCGTCCCCTCTTCCGCGCAGTTCCCTGAGTCATGGTGGGTGAGTATTAAGGCTGTTCTATTGTTGAGGACTTAGGGGTCTCTGTACTTCTGCTTCAGGTTGTGTTGAAAATCATTGGTGTCTGTCTGGCTTATCCTGTATGTGTGGCTGCTGACATTTTCTCATCTCTCTCCTTTAGAGAGTCCATCTGCTCCCTTCTGAGAAGGCCCTTACTAGAGATCTAAGATTCTGAGAAGACTGCCCTTTCCCAGAAGTCCTGACCCCAGGCACCCGACATCAGGTCTAGACTTGTTAGTCCCACTGCCCATCCATTGGGGCTCATAAAAACCCCACCCTGATTCTCAAGGTGGGCTTCTCAATACCATTCATGCTTCTTTGGGCAAGAGTGCCATCGTCCTTCCTGCCCATGTGCTCTCCTCTCAAAACACTCCCTCTTTAAAGCTTTAAGTGATAATAAAATATTGCTGAATCTTATTATCTCATGAGTAGATTTTATTCTTTGAATTCATAAAATAAAAATGAGGAACACCTCCAAATTACTGGATTATTGGCATATGTTGGTCCATTGACAGAGGAATCCCAAAATTCCTGAACCAATCTGCTATGAAATCTTCTTTCATGGCTAATCCAATTTAAAATATTTGTATTTTTTTAAACTTGGAAGCTACATTGACACTTTAATAGCCATTTGTTTTTTCATAGTTTTTTTTCTTTTTATCTCCGTTATTCATCTGGCCCTTTTACTCTTTCCTTTTCTTTCATTCTTTTATTCTTTCTTTCCTTCCTTCCTTCCTTCCTTTATTCTTTCTTGCATTCTTTCTTTGTCTCTCTGACCTTTGGAGACCTCATCATTCAGTCGTTACCTCATTCAGGCTTAAGTGAAATAAGGATCCTGCAATGTCATCTTTGAGCTTCCTAGACTTCATTGGTTTGATTTTGTGCTTTCAAATATTAATTCTGGAAAGTGAGGATGAAAGCCCTTGCTGGAGAATTTACAAGGAGTTAGCGAAATGATTTGGTATAAAGATTTTAAATAAAGCAGATGATCTTAATTTGTCATCAATATTGTTTGGTTTTCACTCTGTTCAAAGAATAATAACTCTGTACCATTGTTTTGGTGGATAATTTTGCCAACTCGATGATGTTTAGAATCAACATGGAAACAAAGCTGTGGACATGTTTTTGATAAGTATCTAGGGTAGGATATTTGAGGTGGAAGAACCTACGCTAACTGTGGGAGACACCATTAATGGGGTGGGCATCCTAGACCATGAAAATGTGGGAGCTAGATGTAGGCATTCATTGGTTCTGCTTCCTCCTCACTGTGAACTGAATGTGATTGGTTGCTTCAAGCTCCTGCTGTCAAGCCTTCCTTAACATGCAGGTCTGTAACCTCAGCCTCAAAACTAAAAGAAACCTTTCTCCCTTAAATTAAGTTTGTTAGATATTTTGTTCCAGCAAAGTTAAAGATAATTAATATAACCTTCTAAACTTAGGTGCAACTGTGGTCTATTAATTGCATGTCTTAAAACATTTAAGTGTGCAGGGAAATGAATGGAACTCAAAAGGGTTTTACTAAGTGAAATAACCCAAGCTCAGAAAGCCAAGTAACTCATGTACTTTCTCATGTGTGTATCCTAGCTACAAATGTTTCAATTTGCATGTGAGTAGGAATAAAAGTCAGTAGTAGAGGCCAGGGAGGTAGAAAGGAGCTATTCGGGAGGCAAGGGAGGGGAGGGCTTTAGGAGAGGGCATTGTATATATGTAAGTAGAGGGGCAGATTATTAGGTGTGCAGTGGTCCTAGTGCGATCAAGGGGAGGGATTGCGTAAAGGAAGGATGGGAGGAGTGTTAATCACAACTTAAGATGTTATTAATAAGCCATATGGAAGCCTGTTTCTTTGGATAATTGTGCCCCAGAAGCCATACATTGTCACTAGAAAAAATTTCAGTGCCAGGGGTGAGATACCTTCCAGGGAGTTTCCCTGTTACCACAAAACATCACAGGCTGTGGTGGCTTGATTCAGGCCTCCCCCCTCCACCCCATAAACTTATGTATTCTCACTTCTAGGACCCAGATGGTGGCAATTTGGGAACTGGTCTCCTGGAGGCATTGAATTTTTGGGAAGGTGCTTATAGGTGTTATAGCCAGCTTCCACTTGCCAGTGTTTGGCACACTCTTCTGCTGTGGTTGTTCACCTGATGTTTGCCAGGAGGGGGAGGGGGTTCATGTGGAAGGAGCAGACCCAAACTCTCATCAACACAGCCCAAGAAACAGAAGAGATGTCACACATCTTCCTGCTTCACCTGATCCAGAATTCAACATCTAATGCAGTCTCGTAGAATCTGCTTTCTCAATTCATAGTCACATGTGCTGACCTTTTCCTGAGCCAGGCCCTTGAGCAAATGCCAATCATCTCTCTGAGACTTGCCTGAGCTTGAGGGTAAAGCACATCACAATAAAGTTGTAAATAAATGCTTACTAGGTGGACCTGGTCTCTCTGAGTCCTGGACCATCACTTCCCTGCTTTAGTAAGGCCCTATGGTCCTAGTCCAAACAGGCTGGGATGACGAAGGTGGGGACCCCACCTGAGACCCCACATGAGATCTTTATCCCTCCTGCCTTCCACATGGCAGACCTCTGTCCTTTCTTCTTTTTCCTCCTTTTAATCTAACAAAGTCTCTAAATCTCTGGTCTTAATTCTTAAATGGGTTTTAACTCTTGACACTCATAAGACAAGATTCTGGGATACCCCAGATTTATTGGTGTGGTGGCATATATTGCTGTAATTGCCAGGAACCTCAAGACTCCTGTTGCAATTCCAAGGCCCAAGTCAAGTAGCACACTCCTCCCACAAGCCTTAATCTCTCAAATGGCCAGTAACTAGGGATTGGGTAAGAGATTTAACCACAAAGACATGAGGCAATTTTGGGGAATTTCAGGCCCAGTCACATAACATTTATCCAGTGCAAAGCTTAAAGGCAGGATTATAATTGATATGATCACCAGGATGCAGGAAGTTAGATATCCTTACTGCAAGCAAAGCTAACCATCCTGCTGTGGTGCCCAGAACATGTCTGAGGAAAGGATTTAACATACCTACATAAGAAAGAAATATTTCTATGTCAGCAAATGTTACTTGTGCTGGGATTCTTGCTTCTCAGCTGACAAGAGGCTACAAACAGAATGCTGGGTGGGGGGCTCCTTTCCCTTCCTATATCCCCACAATTGACCCTGTTCACTATCCTGCCTCAAATATAAGAATTATGTCATATGATATGTGAACATGACAAACTTCCTCAAAAATGATTATCCAAAATTGGCAGGTAAATGAATGTTTACCCAAAATTAATCTAAATTCCTTTTTATTAAAAGGACTTAGATTAATTTCTAAAATATGTTTAAATTTGTTTGGAAGATAAAAAACATCCACAGAACTGTTAACATACATTTCACCTATTTATATTTACAACTGTTAGATGTAAGATATGGCATCTATATTTTCTGCAATGGTTTGATTAACTGTCCATATTTTTCTGTTATCTGTTCATTAAAATAGCTTCTTATATGTTCAAAGATATAAAGGTTTGTTCTGTTATGTCAAAATAATGTTAAATTTCAAAGTATTTTATGGGTCAGAAATAGAAAGATCTGGCATATCTAGAAATAAGATAGGAGACTGAGAATTATAAAATGGATATTACAAAGATGATATAAGATAAACTTCTAGAACATATGCTTTTATATAAAAAGGATTTTATACAACACAATATAATATTATGTAAAAAGATGTTTTAAAAATAAAAATAGAGATAAGAATAGCACCATAGCTTAATATATGTCACAGAAGCTTATAAGTGACAAGTTTTTGTGTTTTTAATAATGGGTATTACTAAAAGTTATTTTAAAATAGTTTTTTATATTTTTATTATTTGCTAGTAGAGTTAGACAGAACTTCAAAAAGACAAAGATAGTATTGATGCTCCAGGGCCACCATCCACTACAAATGAACTTGAGATGCATGTGACACTTTGTGCACCTGACCCCAGTAGTTAGGCTTCGGAAGCAAGTGCTCTAACTGCTGAGCTATCTCCTTAGTAGCTTCCAAGATAGGTCAACTTTAGTTGGGTATTTATTTCATGGTCAATCAGTTCCCATCCTCTAGAACCAAGCTGCAAAACAGGTAATGAGACCACATACATCATTACCTCACCTTTTACAGGGCATACCACACAGACAGGACAGTACTGGAAAGTACTATGCAAGCTTGGGAAGAAGTCCTCAACAGTCTGAGCTAGCAGTGGATGTACCCGGTATGCTAGAAAACCTTCCAGCCAGACAAGAGGATAATTAACTGCTCCTAATTAACTTTGAAGCCCACTTCATAGGAGGGAATTCTTGCCTCTTACAAAAAACCTAGTCAAAAGTGTATATGGCTGGGAAAGTCACAGGCTGTAGTGGTGAAGCTGCTACTGTTTGGTTAAACAGACACATTGTGCCCATTGAAGTGACCTATAAATGTGTTTGTTTATGACCACAGATTAGTGCTGCTCTCACTTTTCAGAAAAGCTTTGTTTTACAGACGGTGTTGACTACTGGGAAGAATCAAACCTCATCAACGTGCTGAGAATCAGTGACTTTTGAGTGCGCAGCATCTCTATCTCACCCTCCAAGGCTCAGGGAACATGGTGGAAAACAGAGTGAAGAGAATGTAGGAGATAGGGAATGGGTAGGAGTGTGCTGAATTGACCATTGCATCTATGACCTCACAGCAACTATCACAAGTACGAGACCTGCAATAATATCTGGCCTATCTCCACCACCACCAATGGCCACAGGCGAAGAGCAGAAACAAAAGGACAGAAGAAGGTAATGGGAGAGGGTTGTGATCAAAATGCATTATATACATGTATGAAAATTATCAATAAAAAGTTTTAAAATATAGCTTTAGTAAAACTCGAACTATGAATCACACCAACTAGTCCTGAAATTCTTGTGTCAAAGCCATGAATCCCAGGTTTGTCTGAGTTGAAGTCCCTAAAAAACTAAGAAAGGAAGGAAGGAAGAGAAAAGAAAAGGGAAGACAAGGGACAGAAAGAGAAAAAAAGGAAGGAAGGAGGGAAGATAACTACAAATTTAAAACAATCAAATATTTTAAATTGGGCTCACCATAAATGAATTCAAAATGCAAGAAGCAGATTCAGGTATGTTGGGCTATTATTTGGGGAAGTTCTAGGGGCAGATAAAGTTTTAGGTTAGAGGCTCATCCTAGTAACCAGTATAAGAGTTGATAATAGGAGGCTGTATTTTGTCAAAATGTGTTTTGTTAAATTTAAAGACCTTTCTAGTGTATCGCCAATGTACCAGATAACCTCTCTGACATGTCTTGAGAAACACCAACACCAAAGGGATGTGCAGCAGGTGGAGTGGAATGACCAAGCCTTATAAATGAGTCAGTTAAAGAGTAGCAGGGTTCTAAAAGTAAAGGCAAAGAATGTTCTTGAGCCTAGAAGGGAGAATCTGCCTTTTTCTTTATCTATTTTCCCCTAAAACCTCATTGGAGGATGTGGAAAGGTGCCTAAATACATGATATAGGGTCTGTTCATCTAAGAGAAAAATAACCCCATTTAAGAAAGAATGGAAAGGAATGACTCTGTTTCCTGAAAACCCGGCTGCACCTTCTAGATACTAACCAGTTTAGCCCAACCAGCAAATTCCCATATAAGACTGCAATCTGTGTCTCTATTTTCCAGGAAACCTCCCTACCTTACAGCAGCAGCTCTGCATTCATTTCATTTGTTCTCTTAAACGCTATAATCTCTAGAATAAAGTTTCTAAAATGTATCCTCTGGCCTATGAATTTAATTTCTCAAAATTCCTATGATATAACCCAGACGCTACTGACTCAGGGGAAGTTTGGTGTGCCCATGAGCTTCTGGCACTTTGATTTATAAATTACAGCCTGACCAAGAGCTGCGAAAAACTTCATTGGTCTCAACCCCCAATTCCTGTATTCATCTGCATGCCTCAGGCATGCTTCTGGAGTTCCTAACACA
>PVHP010001835.1:0-99558 GCA_004024765.1 Zapus hudsonius | reverse complement strand
TCTAGGTAATCCAGAATTGTGTATATTTGTTAACCTACACTGATCTCACTCTCCGATGGAGATTGTGTTTGTATTTTTCAGGATGCAGTGAGAGAGCTGGGGCCCATCTAACCCTACCAACCAACCGTAGGCCGATAGCTGAGATTCTGGCAAAAGAGGACCCACCACAGTCATATCGTGGAGGATCCAAATGGAACCCTGCAGACGGGATGAACAAGGGGCCCACAGCCACAGCCATTCAATCAACACAGGATAATCCAGTGAGACAGAAACCAATGATTTCGACACAAAGACCTCTAAGCTCACAACCTTAAAGCAGCCTTAATACTCATCCACCACGACTCAGGGACCTGAGCGGAAGAGGGGGCGGAAAGATTGTAAGAGCCATGGTGGGGGAGATTATCCAGAGGCATGGCCAGGAGAACATGGCTGAATACTAGGCTATCCATGGGCCCCTGTCACAAGGACTGATCCAGAAGATCCATGGAGGAGGTTATCCAGTGGAGGGGGGAGGGGAGGGCAGTGGGGAATTGGGGATAACAACTCATTGTTTGCCCACTAAATGTTGTAACTCATTATGGACAATAAATTAAAAAAAAAAAAGCTATTTCAAATGAGACATTCTACTAGAAATGAACCACACTTGAAGGCCCAAGAATATGTGGCCTTTCTCTGTTCCCAGATGAACCTCTATAACTTTCCAGGCCTCGCATCAGAAGCCTTACCAACAGAAAAGGCATGTCCCAACTTCCTTGTGCAACCTGTGGTGGTTTGAATGTAAAATGCACCCCACAGACTTATGTGTTTGTGGTTAAGCCTCATACTTAAAAAAGAACAGAAAAAAAAAACTAATGCACAGGGAACAAAAAGCAGAGACGTTATGAAAAATGAACAATGCATACAGGCTAATCAAGGGCTGAAAGCATTTTCCTTGTCCCCACTAGATTTTCATTTTTTCCTAGAATCTTTACTGATCTACCATCAAGAACAACAAAATCTCTGTCTACAAGGCTGAATTTTCTCCTGGGTTGCAGATGAATAGCTGTGACTAATAGACATTTCCTCTTTAATGATGTCCTCCAGATGTACCATGACAGGTATGAATGCTCATTCGTTGTTTTTTTTTTCTCATCCCCAAATGTGATCTTCCTTCTGTTTTTCCAATGTATTGTTAACTAATGTAGAAAGAACTCTCAGTCATCTTCACGAACTGCATGGAATTCAGCACTAAGTTCTTTTAATACTACCTCAGAAAAGTTTGTCCAGCTATTCTTCTGCTTGCTTACATCTTGGCCTCCGTATGCAGGTGCACACATGTGCATGCATATGTGAACTCATACACGTGAACACACATACACGTGCAAAATTTTAAATAGTAAGATCTTGGGGACTCAATGACATGTTGAAATATTGTTTCCTGTTATCACAGAGTTCTTCTCTGGATGAAAATTAGTCCCAATTAGACAATAGAATGAATTCTATAACAGAACACAGGCAAGAAGTCGAAGAGGAAAAGTGCTACAGACCTTCTGGGAAACTGAAATGGATAGCATGTAACAAACTCATGGGCCCCTTCACAGGAAAAACTTGACATTTTTGAATAGAAATTAAATTATTGAAAAATATGAATAAATATTCAAAAATTTAACATACCTGATTGATTTAATGGTAAGTGTAAAATCTTTCAACAACTGATAAGCTTCCCCTCTATGTATCCTAAACCACAAAAATAATATTAAAAGTATTGGTATGAAAGCATTATTTATTAATGTGACAGCTACTTTATTCATAATAATATTTCAGATCATAAAAGAAAAGACCCTCTGTGCTTCTAAAGACCGTCACTGTTTAAATACCTGAATTTAGTATGAATTGTTCAAACTTTTGTGTTTTATATATTGAATGTATGATTTGGTATGTCTATGTCCATATCTGTGCATTCAGCAAAATTTCCATTCTCAGGTAAACCAGACTGTTTTCCATGCTTATACTTTTAGAAATAGGCATTTTTCTCTTTGGACATTCAAGCTTCCAGCTCTTGATCTGTTTGCAAAGGCATTCTCTATGACAATAAACGACCTTTGAAAAGCTAAATTAGTTCTTTTTTTCCTAGCAAGACTTACTGTATTCCAGTTGATACATGGTAGAAGTTACCATCAGTGTGCTGTGGAAGCAATCATTCTCCTAGGTGATCTTGAACTCAGTCCCCAGATGTATGAATTACACACTTCCTATTAAATACTTCCTCCTCTTAGATATAGACAGCGTGAGATTACTACTTACAATTCTGTCTAAAATACCTAACAATGAATAGAGTAGTGAAATATATAACAAAACATATCTGTGAGTATTCACAAATTTATCTTTGCAATATACTTTTATGTCAAATAACTTGGCCTAAATGGCAATATTTTCCTGGAAGCCATAAAGAAAAATAGTAGGGAATATTTCATTGTCTCTTCTTATTAGTGTGAAAGGAAAGAATCTAATATGTTTAGCATAAATAATCTAGACTTGAAAATTGTAAGGAGAGAATTTCTCTAACATTTATTGAAAGAGACAGAGATAGCCAGACATACCTGTTGTCCTGGGTTAATCCTTCCAGGGATCCATGTTTGTAGAAGTCAAGGGCATAAGCATTAAGTGACATTTTTCTTCCTAGACTGTCCAGTTTGTGTGGATACAGCACAGGGGCTTGGGTGTAATTGATGCCAATTGTACGCAGAGTGACCTGTAGAAACAGGTTGTTATTTGCCTTGAAAAAAAGTTCCTTATTTCTTAAAACTTGTCATTATTTTCTTTTCCCACAGTGCTTTTCAAATCAGCACTTCATTGTGAAAATGGTACCTTCTACACACACTGAGACATGGCTTCCTAGAAGATGGCTTTGCTCCACCTGTGAAAACAATTGCTTTCATGGAACACACACTGAATGAAGCAAAGTTCTACCATCAGGCTGCTTGGAATGTAGCAAGAATGTCTAAGAAACAAATGCTAATTTAATATTTTAACAGCATTTGAGTTGGTGTAGCGTACAATCCCTTTGCAAACAAATCCCTTTGTAAAGACAGTCATTCTCTAAAACTCCAGGAGTCCAAAGCATGAGTCTGAAGCAGACCATGGTCTTAACTATAATTGTCTCTTCATTGTGCATGGGACTTTAGTGAACTGAGGACTTGCATGCCACAAGGGAAAATTCAACTGAACAACTCTAATAACTTTATAATCAATTAACAAAATAAAAATGGGGAGAGAGGAGGAGGTAAGAGAAGAAAACAATAAAAAGAGGAAGAGGACTGGAGAGATGGATCAGCAGTTAAAGGTACTTGCTTGCAAAGCCTGAGAGCTGGGGATTCAATTTCCCAGTATCCACACAAATCCAGATGCACAAAGTGGTATATGCATCTGGAGTTCATTTTCAGCTGCAGGAGACCCTGGAGCACCCATTCATTTTTTATCCTCTCTCTCTCTCTCTCTCTCTCTCTCTCTCTCTCTCTCTCTCTCTCTCTCTCTCTCTTCCTCCCTCTCTCTTTCTCTCTCTTTCTCTCCCACAAATAATAATAAAACATTTTTAAAGAAAGAAAGCACATAATTTTCTATTTACACTTATTTTTTCAAACTATCCTTTGTTGATTGATAGAAATTAACTACTATACTAGTCTACAGCTAGTGATGCCATAAACTGGTCCAATTACTTTCTAGAAAGAGTTGATAGTAGCTATAATCTGCAAATACCCATACCAGGTGAAAGAGAACCAGCTCCCTTTTTCTAAAATTCCATCAGTCACACCCATGACTCTGAAATAGGCCATGGCTTGTGCTTCAAATGTCTCTTCTGATTGATGGTGTTGGTGTGGCAGTTAGACATAAACATTCCATTCCAACTGTGTTGGTGTCCCTCCAAACCCCCACCAAAAAAAAAAACTTGTATATGGAAAAGAAACAAAAGGAAATAGCACATTCCACAAAGTGAGTTGATATATAATAAATAGAAAATAGAAAAGGAATTTTTTAAAGACAAGATTTCAGTTTATATCCAAGGCTGGCCTGAACCTCACTAGGCAACTCAGGCTAGCCTGGAACTCATAGCAATCCCCCTGCCTCAGCCTCCAGAGTATTTGGTGGGTATAGGAATAGATTGTAGGATTATTATAGGAATGAGCCACCATGCTTATCTTATAACAGGAAATCATATACTTCTTAGCAATTAATAGTTTTTTCCATGTATCTTACTACAAATCTCTTACACATTCAATTCGCTGTTTACAATCATCAGTATAAAATAAAGGAAATAGAAGAGATGGTTTAGTGGGTAAGAACACTTGGTGCTCAGGCATAAGGGCCAGAGAGGTTCTCAGACCTAAGACAGTGTTAGTTCAATACATCGTTGCCATGCTTGAAGCAAGGCATCATACAAGTTCTGTGTTAGGCAAAGAGAAGAATTGGGGCTTACTGGTTAGCTCGTCTGATGAAAAACAACAGTTCTAGGATCAATGAGAGATTTTGCCTCAAGAAAACTGGAAGAGTGGTGATGGAAGACACCCAATGTTTTCTGTTCTCTGGCCTCTGTACATGTAATAGCTATACACACATGCATGTGTGCATACACACACAGAGGAAACGAAGCTTTCTAAAAATGACTCCTCTCTTCTATATATTAAAAACTACAATGCTTTATAAATTTGATTCCAGAATTCAATATTCTTCAAAAGCACTTTATAACAAGACATCAATCAGACTGGAGTCAAAGCCTTATCAAGACTAATTAATAAACCTGACCCTTCACTTACATGATCTGGAACTCCTGGTTCAAGCAGGTCACTATCGAAGATCCCAGAAAGACAAACAAATGGGGAAACAGCCACTCTTCCTTCCTGGCAGCTCATCAAGTGAGACACGAGTGGGCTTTCTTTATATTCTTCCCCTGAGAATTCTGACCATGATAAATTGGGATAAATTCACATGTAGAAATCCATCACAAGGTCAAACCTCATATACTTGCTCTATAGATAAGTCATTTTACATACTTGGGTGAATATCACAGTGAAGACGAAGCATGGACATTACATAAAGTGAACAACACAGATTGATACGTGCTACATACAATCAATATTAACAATGGCAACCTTGCTATAAAAATATGTACTATAAAATAGTTGTTCTGAGCAACAGAAAGAAAAAAAGCATAAATTGTAACCCTTAGTAGTTTTCCCTACTGAACTCAGACTTGACCTTGATATCTTTCTAGAAAGAATGTTCCAAGCAATCTCTACTAGTATGTTTGGAAATGAAATTTGGACAAACTTTTCATTCATGGTCTTTGAAAACCCCATCTCATATAATCAAGCTGTGATACCTGTTCTCATCTCACCTGCCCCATGAGCTTCAAGTGTTCCACCAATAATATCTGCTTTTTCCATACTGCATGGAAAGGAATTCCATTATTCTATTTCTAAGACAGTGGGACCTTTCCAGAGATCCAGCCCTCTGAGATAAAATCAGTATCCCTTCTTCCATCCTTTGGCAATGTTGGGGATGGAATCATACAACTGAGCTACATTCCTGAGCCTCAGATGAAGTAGTCGTGGTCAAAACTATTTATTTCTAAAATTTCCACAATAGAACCAAAATGTACTTACTGATTTTTGACACAGGAAGTTCATATTCCTGTTTCATGTCACCCAATTTGGACACAATTATTAGAAATGAAGCAAAGTCTTCCGTAATTTGCTTGTTATACTCATGTAAGGCAGCACTGAAGTCCTCAGGGAGGTCATCAAGAAAAACCTAGAAGTCAAAGGTTTTTCAGAGAGAGCTGTATACCTCCCTTTGAAACTGAAGCTTTGGGGGCTAAGGACATGGCTCAGTCCATAAAGAGCTCACTGCTCAAGACTGACTACATGAGTATGATCCTTCCCATATCCTAGGTAAAAAGGTGGGAATCTTGGGCTTGGGGAGATGCCTCAGTAGTTAAAGGTGCTTGCTTGCAAAGCCTGCTGGCCCAGATTTAATTTTGATTTCCCATGTAAAGATAGATGAATGGCATGGTAAATTCCTCTGGAGTTTTTTTTTTTTTAACCATGTCAAGAAGGAGAGCAAAAGAATGAATCACATATAAAGGCATACCCATCAGAGCTACATAAGACTTCTCCATGGAAACCATGAAAGTGAGAAGAGTTTGGAATGGTGTATTTCAAAGCCTAAATCACTTTGATTTTAACCCAAAGTATTGTACCTTGAGAAAGTATCCCTCATAATAGATGGAGAAAGAAAAATATTTTGAGATAAAACCAGCTCTATAATTATATGGGCACTAAAACAAACCTACAGAGAATTCTCCATAAAATATTCCTCACAGAAGAGCCAAGCAACCAACCCCAAGAGACATCCAGAAGTTGGGCAGAATAATCAAGCCTAGAGGGGACAAAATAATAAGAAAGGCATCAAATCCCATAAACCCTACACTATGGCAGGGATTCAGTCAAGTCTCAAAGTTATAACTTTGAGTATTAATGGTCTTGACTCTCCTATAAAAAGACATAGGCTAGCAGGATGGATCAGAGAAACGGATCCTTCCATCCGCTGCCTCCAAGAAACCCACCTCACCTCTAAACAGAGGAACCTCCTCAGGGTGAAAGGATGGACAATAACCTTCAAAGCTAATGGAAATAAAAAAAAAACATAAGCAGGGGTTGCTACACTAATATCTGACAAAATAGACTTCAAAGTAAAATTAATTCAAAGGACAATCAAGGACACTTCATATTCATCTCAGGAACAATCCAAGAAGAGAATATCACCATCAAAACATGTATGCAACAACTACAGGTGCACCACAGTTCATAAAGCAAAAACTCTTATGGAAAACAAAACAAAAAATAAACTCCCAGTCCATCATAGTTGGAGAATAATACATCAATAGCATCTTTAGAAAGATCAACCAAACAGAAGATCAACAGGGAAATAATAGAACTCAATAAAACCACAGATCAACTGGACCTAACAAACATATACAGAACATTCCATCCCAACACTACAGAATATGCATTCTTCTCAGAAGCTCATGAATCTTCTCCAAAATAGACCACATATTAAGACATAAAATATTCCTCAACAAATTCAAGAAGATTGAGGTAGCACCCTGCATCATATCAGCCCACAATGCATTGAAACTGGAAATAAACAATGAGAGAGAGAAACAGAAACTACACTAACTATTGAAGATTGAACAATACACTTTTAAACAATGAATGGGACATTCAAGAATTAAATTGAAAACTGAAAAATTTCTTGAACTAAATGATAATGAAAATACATCATACCAGAACCTATGGGACACAATGAAGGCAGTCCTAAGGGGAAATTTTATAGCACTGAATGCCTTCACAACAAAGACAGAGAGATCTCAAATTAACAACCTAACTAAAGGGCTAAAGGCATTGGAAAAATTAAATTAGAACAATCCAACCCTAGGAGCTCAAGATGAAAAAAAAATTAAGATCAGAGCAGAGATCAATGAATTAGAAACTAAAAATCAATTTTAAAAAATTGTTGAAACAAAGAGCTGGTTCTTTGAAAAAACTAAACAAGATTGACAAGCCCTTGGCCAATCTAACCAAACAGAAAAAAGAGAAATCCCAAATAAAAAAAATCAAAAATGATAAGGGAGAGATCACAATAGACACCAATGAAATTGGAAGAATCATCAGAATATGCTCTGAAACCTCTATTCGATAAAATTGGAGAATCAGGAAGAAATGGATTAATTCTTAGATACCTACTACCTACCAAAATTTAACCCAGAGCAGATAAATCTACTAAATAAACCTATCACATTTATCAAAATTGAAAATATAATAAAAAACCTCCCCAAAGGGAAAAGTCCAGATTCTGATGGATTCTCAGCCAAATTCTACCAAACCTTCATGACAGAACTCAAGCCACTCTTTATGAAGCTTTTTAGAGTAATTGGAGAACAGGTAATACTTCCAAACTCCTTCTATAAAGCTTGCATCACTCTAATACCAAAATCAGACAAAGAAAAATCTAGAAAGGAAAACTATAGGAATATATACCTGATGAACTTAGATGCAAATATTCTGAATAAAAACCTTGCAAACTGAATCCAACAACACATTAAAAGTATCCACCTCGACCAGGTAGGTTTCATCCTAGGGATGCAGGATTGGTTCAACATATGGAATTCAGTCAACATAATCCACCATATTAATACATTTAACCACAAAAACCACATGGTCATCTCAATCAATGCAGAGAAAGCCTTTGACAAAAATCCAACAATATTTCATGATCAAAACACTTGAAAGACTTGGAATAGAGGGCCTATACCTCAACATAATTTAGGCCATATACAAAACTCTTAAATCCCAAATACTCAATGGAGAAAGACACAAGGAGTTCCCACTAAATTTGTGAAAAAGATGGTGGTGCCTACTCTCACCACTGCTCTTCAACAAAGTCCTTGAAGTTGTAGCCCAAGCAAAAAGACAGGAGAAAGCCATAAAAGGGATAAAAATTGGAAAAGAAGAAGTAAAACTATCCATTTTCACAGATGACATGATCCTCTGTCTCTCTCTCTCTCTCTCTCTCTCTCTCTATATATATATATATATATATATATATATATATCAGACCCAAAGGTCAGCACTATCAAACTACTGGAAGTGATTAATAACTTCATTAAAGTGACAGGATACAAAATAAACACACAAAAATCAGTAGCTTAGGGGAAGGGGGGAATTTGGGATAACAACTCATGGTTTGCCCACTAAATAATGTAACTCATTATGGACAATAAATTTATATTTAAATAAAAAAATCAGTAGCTTTATACATTGAAATAACACTAACCAAGGAAGTTAAAGACTTGTATAATGAAAACATAAAAATGCTCAAGAAGGAAATTGAGGATGATGTGAAAAGATGGAAAGATATTCCATGATCCTGGATAGATAGAATTAATATTGTAAAAATGGCAATACTTCCAAAAGCTATACACAGATTCAATATACCAATAAAAATATCAGCTTCATTATTTGCAGACATAGAAAAAATAATCTCCAAATTTTTTGGAATCACAAAAGTCTTCAGATATCCAAAGCCATCCACAGTAAAAGAAGCATGTCAGGCAGTATCACCATACCCCACCTAAAGATATACTAAAAGCCATAATAACAAAAACAGCATGGTACTGGTATAAAAATAGACAGACCAATGAAACAGAATTGAAGACACTGCCCTAAGCTCAAGCAACTATAGCTACTTCATATTCGACAAAGATGCCAACCATATTAATTGGTGTAAAGATAGCATCTTTAACAAATGGTGCTGGACAAAGTGGATAAATACTTTCAAGAAAATGAAACTAGACCCTCTCCTCTCGTCATGCACAAAATCAACTCCAAATGGATCAAAGACCTCAATGTAAGACCTGAAATTCTGAAAACCCTGGAAGAAAAAAATGGGGGAACTCTCTATGAAATAGGAATAGGGAAAAACTTCCTGAACAAATCTCTGATAGCCCAGGAAGTGCAACAATCACTTAACCAACAGAATCTCATCAAGCTAAAATGCTTCTGTACAGACAAGCATACCATACGCAAAGCCAATAGACCACCAACAAACTTGCAGTTAATCTTTTCCAGCTACAACACTGATAGAATTTTAATATCTAGAATGTACAAAGAACTCAAAAAATTAAATAAAAAACTATCAAAATTATCAAATAGCCTTCTCACAAAATGGGGGAACTGAAATCAACAGGGAATTCACAGAGGAAGAAATACAAATAGTCAATTCCCATTTGAAAAAATGTTAAATATCATTAATCATCAGAGAAATGCAAATCAAAACAAAAATGAGGGCTGGAGAAATGGTTCAGCGGTTAAGGCACTTGCCTCCAGTGCCTAAGGCCCTGGGTTCAATTCCCCAGGACCCACATAAGCCAGACCCACAAGGTGGTAGCCATGGTTCTCTCTCTCTCTCTCTCTCTCTCTCTCTCTCTCTCTCTCTCTGCTTGAAAATGAATAAATAAAATATTTTTTAAAAAAGAAAAAAAAACAAAAATGAGATTCCATCTTACTCCAGTTAGAATGGCAATCATTAAAAAATCTACCAACAATAGATGCTGGTGAGGATGTGGGGGGAAAGGAACGCTCATTCACTGCTGCTGGGAAGGAAAACTTGTACAACCAATATGGAAAGCAGTATGGAGGCTCCTGAACAGGATGAATATAGAGCTACCAGCAGACTCAGCTATCCCTCTACTTGGCATCTACCCCCAAGTTTCCTCACCCAAGCACAGAGACATTTGCTCAACCATGTTTATAGCAGCTCCATTCATAATAGCAAAGAAATGGAATCAACCCAAATGCCCATCACTGGACAAATGGAAATCAAACTTGTGGTACATATCCACTATGGAATTCTATATAGCTCAAAGGAAAAATGGCATAATAAACTTTAAAGAAAAATGGACGGAGTTGGAGCAGATCATTCTTAGCGACCTCAAACAAGAGCAGAGAGCCAAGTGCCACATATTCTCCCTCATATGTGGTTCCTAACCAGGTTAAGCCTGAACATTTAGAAAACCTGTCAGTTAACTGAGAAACTGTAAAAAGATATGGATAGAATTGGGGTAGGGGAGGAATGGGAGGGTAGGGGGACTCATAAAATTAACTAAACTAATAATGAATCGACACCATAAAACCCTAGCTTTCATACAGTAAGCTCCTGAGGAAGCTGTGGGTGCCACCTGGCACGAGGGGTCATGAATCGAATGGGAGGAAGCCTAACCTTAAGAATAATTGCTCAGGCCTGCATCTCCCTGTCCCAGTTATTGGTTCCTTCCCACACTGAGCTGTTGATCAAAAAGACCCACAAGGTCCCCAATATATGACAGACTTAGGCCAAAGCTGTTGATTACCTGCCCCAGGCCTAAGGTAAGACCCTATTGCTGAAGAAATCACAGAGTGTTATCAAACAATACAAAGAAGTCCTGCTAGATCCAGAATGGTAACCAGCTCCCAAATGGTAGTGTGTGTAGTGATGGAAGGTGTTGCATGAGCTGCCAGGGAAAATTGGTCAATGATATTTGGAGAAAGCAGAGACCACTGATATACAATATAGACAGTTGTCACAAGTATGATGAACACACTTCTATATGGAAGAAACCAAAAAGTCAAGAAATGCTCATCTGTGCAATAGTGGCACTAAACCTAGAAGGGTAATCAATGGCTTACTGACTGGCTAAGAGATTCACTTAGTGAAAAAGAACCCTTAACTGGAACTGGGACTATATTGATCTCATTCTCTAATGGAGATTCTGTTTGTATTTTTCAGAAGGCATTGAGAGAGCCATGTCCAACGCAATTCCACCAACAAGACATTGGATGAAGGCTGACATTCTGGCAGGAGACAAACCACACCTAGCCTTCACACAGGGCCCAAATGAAACCTGAGAAAGTGAAGAGACAAACAGGAGACCAATCACCACAGCAAGTCTGATAACCCATGAAAGGTCAATGGAGACAGATACCAAGGATAACCAATACAACCCAGGGCAAAGGTCTAGAGATACTTAAGATCTCAACAATAAACATCACATATATAAGGAGGATGGAATGCTTGTAATTGTTGATTTCATGCTGATAAGATACAAGGAAATTAATATAAGTATCATTTGTTTTTTGTAAAAAAGTGTAAATAATTTATTGTAAGCAGAGTGAAAATTCAGAGATAAATTATCCCCAAATTAAATTTATATGCACATGTTGAGGATGCAACTAATTACATCTTTTTTAAAATTTTTTAAAAATAAAAATAAAAATAAAGCAGACTTAAAACTCAACCACTATGACTCAGGGAACTAAGCAGAAGAGGGTTGGAAAGAATGTAAGAGCCATGTTGGGGGAGAATATCCAGAGAGATTGCTCCCGTCAGCAACAAAGCACAAAGGGTGAAGAAAAAAGAAAAACTGTCTACTTCTGGTGAAGTTCATAACCCCCTACCCTATGGACAGATCCAGTATGTGCACTGAGGAAGGACCCCAGTGGGACAGAGAGGAGTGAAACGGGGACACCTTCACAAGATTTGCTCATACAATGTATAGACTTATTCATAATAAAGATATTAATAAAAAATAATAGATATGATAACTTTTCTAACTATGAACTTGTTTAAAAAGAATAATGGACATTTCAAAAATGTACTTGTGGGAAAAGTGTGACAAAATGATCAGTGGATTACTAACGATATGTTTCCTGGCCTAAAGTGTATACTGTGAGGACACAGCTTTATAATTATGTAGCTTAACTATTTTCATTACACTAACGTTACCCGCCTATCCTTCTTTCGCAGCTCCTGCTGACAAACATTGGTAAGAGTATTTGATACTTATTTCATGATGGGGGATCTTGACCAAGAAAATGTTTCAAATGAAATTAAAAATTACTTTCCATGAGTTCGTCTCTGTGATTCAAGGAAGATTGCGTGGGTAACTATTTTAATGTTTCTCAGTGATGGTCTTATCACATCTAGGTACTAAAGGAATTGTAGATTGAACACTGGGGATGGTCGTTTTGCTTAACTATATCATGCCTATATCTTGTTGCACTAATTTCATGCAATCAAATAAAAACCATGAGCAACATCTCGATCGTATGTTTCTGCAAGGTATTTAACCACAGATTTACTTGGAGGGGTCCAGAAGTACAGAATAAATATCACACTAATTACAAAAAGAACAAAAAAAGAATAAGGGATTTATTGTGTATTAATAAAATGCTACTCTTGCCTAGTCATTTTGGGTAAAATCTGTGTGATAATATTAGTTCATTAGTTATATCAAAATATTTCACCTTTGATTGATGAAATTTGATTTTAACATCTTGGAACCTTGCTGGAAGATACCTTCTTCCAAAGAGATTTGCCAACACTAACACTAGCTTTTCCATCACATCTTCAGAGAAGCGTTTTGAACCTGTAAGGGACAAAGTTTCTTGTTATGAATGTAAAAAGGGAGTCTGTCCATTTTATCACAAAAGTTATCACATATGTGATATCATAGAAAGGAAACATATGAGACAAATATAGCATGTGTTTCATAGCTACACTGTTTATGGTCTTCCCTTGATATGATCACTCACATTTCTACACAAATTCAGATTTTTTTGTTAGCTCAAGGACAAATAGCCTAGACCGTCCTCACTTTGATTAATTCTAGTGCATGATCAGATATCATAACTATGTCTCTCTCAACTATTCAGACATATCTAATGACATCTCATGACTGATAAACAAAAAAATAATTTCCTTAGACTTTTCACTAGCCAGTGTACAAACAGCTTTCCAGCCACATCTTCCTTCAGTTCATGCAAAACTATTATCTTGTTCTTGAACTTTTCTGTTGAACATGAACACTATGCATGGTTGAACATTTGAGAAACTGTGACATTTGACAACTGGGGATCTATATAGTCAAACTCATTATATTTGAGTCTTGATTTTGTTATTAAAAGTGTATGGCCCTAGAAAATTTTTGACTTCTTTATGCCTGAATTTCTTCACTTACAAAATAAAGCTAGTCACATGATATGTCTAAAAAAAGTTTTCAAATTTTCAACACTCATGTTTGGAAACATGTATATCTAGGCCCCTCAGTGTTAATTTTAAAAAGCCAAATTTCCTGTTGCATATTATTTCTTCTCTTGCAGAACATTTTTTGGGAACAGAGTTTCATGACAAGTCTTATTTCCCAAAACAGTACATATTCAGACCATATATATTACACTTACTGTGCCAAGTAGAGTATTTCCATCAATTAATGACAGAGGACAGACAAATATAAAAGCCATTGAATTCTCCATGCAACTTAAAACAACTTGAAACACAAATATTATAAGAGGGAAATATTTATTTTGTGGACATTAATAGGGATTAATTTTAGAGGTAGAAATAAAATATGGCATACAATTATATTTTTTTTAAAAACAGGGTTAGAAGAAAGTATTCACAAATATTTATAGTGATAATCATTGTATAGTAGAAATCTCGAATTTTTATTTTTAACATAATGCTTTCCTATGTCTATTTTCAGGATAAGCAATATTGTGATGGGTCAGGCGACTGCAGGGACCACTCCCCTTGAGTGGGAGATGTCTAATTAGAGCTACAACCTAGGTGCTAACACTGATTGGTCAAATATGAACCAATCAGCTGTCTCTCTGACTCACGGGGGAGAATTTGAATTAACTTCCCTAGAGGAAGCCGGCCTCTCTTCCCCCCACATGGCAATGGAGTAGAAAGACTGCTGAATATCCAGGACTTAGCTAATAGCTGGGGTGGGGGCAGGCTCCAGACTTTTTCCCTCATGAACCCTTCCTTCTCATGATGGGAGCTCTCTATTATCTTTTCTTCTGCTGCTTATTTATCTGAACAACTTAAGTTCTTTTAGACTCTCCAGGTGTTCTCCCCACACTGGTGGCTGGAGAACTCTGTAACTTCCCAGGTGGTGACTGGGAGGCTTCCCCATTCAATTCCCCTTTTCCTAAATTAATAAATTAGAATAAATGTGTAATAAGATTTATTTCTGTCCCTGAGTATAATTCTTTTGCATTAGAAGACATGAAATTGGGGGGGGGGGAATTCAATGGTAAGAACCAAATATAACTGTGCCAATATTTCAACGTACCATAATTATATTTAATTCTAAGAAAATATTTTCTAAATATTTTACATTATTCATCGTGTTCAGAATCCTAGAAGCAAAAAATTCAAACACTGGAGAGCTGACAATATAGAGATATAACAAGGATTCCCAAAGTTTTAGTTTTCTATAAACCTGTTGGACTACCCTGTCATAGTGGAGATATGTAGATATCTATATATCTACCCATCTGTATATATATACATATATATATATTTCTCATATATTTGAAATACACGCACACACACATATATATATACACACACACATATATATATATACATACATAAATATATATAATTTAAACCCCAAGCTTACCTTTACTAGTTGGTTGACAAAGATTATGGAAAAGTCCTCTTACAAGAAAACTGACAAAAACAAGATTGGAAGGTTCGTGGTAATGCAGGTGTGATACCAGACCAGCAAATCCCATGGGATTTCCTTCTTGATCAATATAGCCCTAAAAAACATGTGCTTGGCTTAACTCATTACATCAGTAACAAGTGATTTATTCACTGCCCATTTAAAATAGTACTTAATGTCAATCACGTATAGATTAGTAACTACAGGAGCCTAACTGCAATAATTCTATGAATTATAATCATTAGATAATTTCTTTTACAGAAAGCAAGAGTTCAGCATGGTAAACTAATCTGTAGTAATAGCAATCCTACTATTTTCATGAACTCTCAGAGAAGGATCATACCTCTTTCACCAGGAACTGCAAAGAAAACAAGAAGTACAGCTGTAACATCTCAAGGATTCGGGGTTGTTTGAAGGACATCAGGGAGTGCTGGAGCACCGACAATGCCTACAATGGACAGCATGGTGGTTCTCAGACAGTTGTGCATACGAAATGCTTTTGTAATTGATAGTATAGGATCCTTATTATCCACATAGATAGCAACAATACAGTAGATTCAATGAGACAGTCATCTTGGGCCATCCCCAATGGCCATCATCGAGAAATTCTGTTCTAATGTTGGAAACAAAACTAATTTCCTTTATCAGCTTCCACCAATCCTCTTTAGAGATCATTACTAAATAAATAAATAAATAAATAAATAAATAAATAAATAAATAAATAAATAAATAAATAAATAAAGGATGGTGAAAGTGGAGGGTCACCACTACAAATTTGTGAAAGAGCAGCAGAACCAACTTGAGCCTGGCCAGCAGTGAAGGCTAGTACCCAGGAAGAGTGGACACAGTACCTTGGCCTTGCCGTCCTCTGGGTCATCTGCCCTGGAGGCCAGCAGCATGAGCCGTAAGATCAGGGTTATGCTGATGGGGAACTGTCCTCTCAGTTCAGGAACTTTGGATTTTATGAGTTTTCGTATTTTAGGCAACGGAATATCAAAGAAATACACATCCCCCAGCAGGTCTTGACCTCGTCTTCCTGCACGACCAGACATCTGGAAACAGAATAGAATCACACTGTGAATATCCCCTCGGCACTTCTCCTCTCACAGTATAAAAATGGAGCCTTTTACATTGCTTTTGAGCAAGGAAAGTGTGTCCTTCATTGACTGAAATGAATGTTCGACTCTGTAGGGCCTAGAACATTCACCATGTCTGAGGAATACATGAAGAATAATATATCTATCATTTTACTTACTCATTTAATGCCACTGGTCATACTAGGTGTTTGCAGAATGAACAAAAGTTAAAAACATAGACCCTGATTCCAAGATCAATTACCTATTAACAATTGGTCATCCTATCCATCCCCCCTCTCTCTTAGACCCCTGTCTCTCCTGCCCTCTCACATAACAGTGTGTTCAGTAATAATTAACTAAAGAAAGTCTGTGTACCAACCAATGAAATACATGAGGGGCATAAACTTCATAAATGCTACTGGTGAAAAGCAAACTCTTTACAGAGGTTACATTAGTTCTAATTGAATGAGTGACTAGAGGATGCTAAGTCTGATCATATTTTCTCATACAGAACTCATAACCCTGAGTGAGGGATATGCAGTAACTATCCGTAGTCAATGTACAAACTGGTGGATGGATAATTTAAACTTGCCTACAGTTCAACAACCTGAGTATAGGAGCCTTGAGACTCAAACCTTAGCATTTCAATTTCCAAGCTCATTAACCCATATATC
This sequence comes from Zapus hudsonius, assembly GCA_004024765.1. Classification (NCBI taxonomy): domain Eukaryota; kingdom Metazoa; phylum Chordata; class Mammalia; order Rodentia; family Dipodidae; genus Zapus; species Zapus hudsonius. The sequence continues at coordinate 82,720 of PVHP010001835.1, read as the reverse complement.
CCAACACTCTGGCTCCAGGACCCTAAATATAAGATTCTCCCAAATAAGAAAGTTGATAAAAAATACAATGGCAAGGGTAGAAATTAAAAAGACAAGTGATGGTAAATTGGTGGGTAATTATAAAGAGTCTCTATTGGGTAGAAACAAGGCTATAAAGAATATAAGAATTTGGGGCTGGAGAGAGAGCTTAATGGTTAAGGCATTCTGCAAAGCAGAAGGACCTAAGTTTGATTCCCCGGGACTCATGTAAAGCCAGATGCACAAGATGGCGCATGCATCTGGAGTTCATTTTCAGTGGCTGGAGGCCCTGGTGCAACAATTTTCTTTTTTTCTGCCCTCTGTCTCTGTCTCTGTCTCTCTCTCTCCTCTCTCTCTCTCTTTTTCTCTCTGTCTCTCTCCTTCTCTCTCCCTCTCTCTCTTAAATATAAAAGAAATAAAGTATACTTTAAAAATATAAGAATTGATTTAAGAGGTATGGAGGCTGGGCCTTTGATAAAATTTAGCTGCTAGCCATACATGATGGATATACCTATAATCCCAGCACTCAATTGGCAGAAGCAGGAGGTTAGAGGATTTAGAGACAGTGTGGGCTACATAGCAAGCTCCAGGCTTTGTCTAAAGAATTAAATAAATGTTCCTGAACAGGTAAATTCTGTGAAGAAGAGTTATATGCAGTATGCAGGACATATCAGGCAAGAATTAAGAATTGTGAACCAGGGAAATAGTTCTCATAATACAAGATCAAAAGTGTATGATTAAAGATGGTAAGACACACATGCCCAGACAAAAAGATCAAATAACAATATAGGAGAGTAAAGAAGTGGTAACAGACTATTTATTAGGAGCACATGAAAGTAGAGAAGACAACTGCACAATACACTAGAAAATCTTGCTCATAGTAAATGAATATGTAAATGTTAATTGATCACCTTTGATGTTTATCTTTTTTTAAAAAATCTGTTGTCTCTCTTTTGATTTTTAAAATATTTTTTTATTTATTTGCAAGCATAGATGATGGAAAGAGAAAGAGAGAGAAAGAATGGGAGAGTGGGCATGCCAGGGTCTACCTGCTGAAAACGAACTTCAGATGCATGCGCCACTTTGTGCATCAGGCTTTACATGGGTACTGGGGAATCAAACCCAGGTTGTTAGTCTTGGCAGACAGGTGCCTTAACCACTGAGTGATCTCTCCAGAACTGATGTGTATCTTTATTTTACACATCACTTTATTTAAGTGTAATGGAATAGTAATTGTCACCCATATTCTACAGACAGGGGAAAAGGTTTGAGTATCTTACACCTGATTACCAATAATTATTTTATCCCTAAATCTGTGCCATCCAGAACACATCACTGAAAAAAAAAATAATAGCCAGATACGGAGGAATGCCAAGGTGGGCCCTACCATTAGTTGTAGTATGTTTGTAAATTAATGGGATACAGTTTTTTTACTATGTTATAGCTATATATCATTAATATATTGAGCAAGTTCATGCATGCAACAATACCTGTCTAAAATTTAAAGCATCCAGATACATTGAATTTTGAGCAAATACCACAGATTTACAAGGCATGTTGATTCCTAAAGCAAGTGTTCCTGTCGCTGTCACCACCTGAAGGAGAAGAAAACAATGACTAAAAGTCCCAGAATGTTGAAAGTAAGAGTAAGACAATTAGACAATTAGATGAAATCCCTTTTAAAATGTATGCTCACTGTATTCATGATAGCTTTTCTACACAAATTCATTCCACTATTGTTAGTAAATGAGCAATTACTGTTTGTTTTAGACATATCTCTCTTCCTTGCATTCTCTTTTCTCTCTTTATCCCTTTAGTATTCTCCATCTGTCTATCTATCTATCTATCTATCTATCTATCTATCTATCTATCTATCTATCTAGTGTCTATCTATCTCTCTATCATCTATCTATCTATTTATCTATCTATTTATCTATCTATCTATCTATCTATCTATCTATCTATCTATCTGTCTGTCTGTCTATCTATCTATCTGTCTATCTATCTGTCATCTATCTCTCATCTATCATCTATCTATCTTCCTATCATCTACCTATCTATCTATCTTCCTATCTATATCTATCTATCTATCTATCTATCTATCTATCTATCTATCTATCTATCTATCTGTCTGTCTATCTACCTTACTACCTTTCTATTTGTTTCTTAGTCTTTGTCAAAATTTAAATTGGCTAAATTACAAAAGTGTGTACTTTTAAATGTTTCAATTCAAAATCAATAGGAAATTGTCTTAAATGCTTGTGGAATTTTCTGGAATATCCTCATGTACTCTCATTGAATGTACTAAATAAAGCAAGACCTTAGCTTGAAAGTTGTTCAAGATAATCTTCCTCTTGTTTGCTTTCAGTGAGAGGACAACATTTACTAGGAAGGAATCTACAAATAAGCTGCAGGCACAAGGACAGCAAATATTCTTATTCTTATTTCAGCTCTTACATTAGAGAGATCTGACCAAAACTCTAGTATAGATACCCTCCAAATCTGGGAAAGAATATCTGAAGCCAAAACCATATAAAGAGCAGATACTATTCTCTAATATAATAAACAAAAAAGGTACCAAAACAACAGAGGGACATTTTACAATAGACATATTTGGGAATATATATTCTTGTCATGGAAATGATTTACTTTATCTTTTTACTTTATGTGGTTGCAAACCCTCTTTTCCAATTAAATGACATGATAGATAAGTAATGACATCATAGGTGGTAACCAAAATCTACAATACCACTAGATAAAATTACATTTTAAAAGCCCAGTGGCTATATTTCTGCATTCCATGAACATTCAACTTTTGTCTTCACAGTTTCAACTTTACAATAAAAAAATTACCCTTATAAATCCTTTCCTGAAGAGCATTTCAACCAACTGCTTTTCTTTGGCGCTCATGGCACTGTGGTGATAGCCAATACCTCTTTCTGCCAATGCTTTCAATTCCATGCCCTTCCTTTCAAATTTTACTCGATCAAATACCATCTGCAAAGACTGAAATAATCCAGACGGTTAGGGGTCCTGACATTTCTTATCTAATTTTAATTTAAATCAATTAAAATGTTCATTTGAAAATAATACATATTCTGTATAAACATTTGGTTAAATAAAGTGACTGTCAGACATTCATGCTACATAACAAAAAAGAATATTTTATGGTAGTCATAGTAACTACAAGAAAATTCTTCCCAGTTCTTGTGTGGTCAGACTCAGTCTCACACCACCTGAGGGGGAAAAAAAACAGGAAAGTATGAGCGTGTGACTTTCTCTCTTCTTGAGGAGATCTAGTGACTATGAAGTCTTTGGAGATCTCCTCACAGAGGAGATCAGGGTCACTACCCTATAAGGTCAAGTAATATTTCCTTTCCATAGCAAATTGGTCACAAATAGAATTGAAAGTAAAAACTGGGCTGGAAAGAGATGGTTCAGCAGTTAAGGCAGTTGCCTTCAAAGCCTAATGACCCAGGTTAGATTCCCCAGTTCCCAAATAAAGCCAGATGCACAAAGTGAAGCATGTATCTGGAGTTTGTTTGCAGGGGTTAGAGGCACTGGTGTGTCTCTTTTGGTGTGTCTGTCTCTCTCTGCTGGCAAATAAATAAAAATAAAAATAATATGTAGTAAAATATCATTTTAAAAAGTCTTGAGAAAAATCTAGTTATATATACATATAACTAGATTATATATAATATAAATCCATATATATATATATATATATATATATATATATATATATATATATATATATATATATATATATATAGAGAGAGAGAGAGAGAGAGAGAGAGAGAGAGAGAGAGAAACAGAGAGAGAGACTAAGAGGGTGAAAAGAAACTTAAGTCTCCAAAATCAAAAGGCTAGCTGTGCTACTGGCTAGTTGCTGATATAGTGATATGGAATGTCAATGGTCCATTCAAATTATGGTATAAATACATAGTCATGAAAGCTGAAGGTATATTTAAAACATGATAAAATAAATACACACATGTGTGTATATGTTTCTGTGTGTGTAGCCTTAGATAAATGCAGCCAGAAGGGTAGTGATCACTTCTGAATGATGTCATTGCTTTTATTGCCAATAACTGTGTTGTCAAAGGTGTCTGTGGCTGTGGGATTAATTTGCAGAACCAAAAGCTTTCAAAGATGAAATGGAAATCAGCTTTTGGATATATAATGACACTTTGGTGGGATAGAAAGCCTCCAATATTGTAAAATTCTATGAATATCAAAATATATTAGTCTACATTGACCCAAATATTTAAATAAGGCATGTAGCACTGAAATCTAGAATTCAATGAAAGAAGTCTCTATTAGTAAAAAAATAATTCAAAGACAGACAATTGAGTGAGCTGGTAACAAGCAAGAAATAATCTAAAAATTCTAAGCCTACGCTTTTAAAGTATGCTTTGCACAGCCTTTGATAGTGACAAGGTGTAAGCAGAGGGCCCTATCTGCTACCTGACCAGCTTATGGTATGCACTACATCTAGTTATGTTGAGCACTATTTATATCAAAGACCTTTTGCAAATGGATTGCATGATCTCCTGGAGAAAGGATCTTTCCAAGTGCTTACCTCAGAGTCCATGGCCTTTTGATCAGCATATGTACAATCTTCAGGGATCTCCATGATCTTCTTCAGGCTTTTCACTAGACAATCATGTTGAGCTTCATGTACTAGGCTTTCATCCAGTCTTTTGGGTGATTTCTGGCCTTTTTCCTCTCTTTATAAGAATAAAGTTTCAAGAAATAAGCATTCATATACAGCCACCACAAGAAAGCCCAAATCAGACTTTTCAAGCAGACTTCTATGGCTACACACATGTGTATGTGATGACTCAATCCTCTGCCTCTAATGGAACTGCTCTTCAGCTTCTGGAAGTTATGATCTGTCACTATTACTTAATAATCACCGAGATGAACACCCAAACAGAACCAGTTTATGGGAGGAAAGGGTATTTCAGGTTTACAGATTTCAGGGAAGTTCCATCTGAGCAGAAGAAGCTGGCTCATTTCTATAGCTCCATAGCAGAGAAAAACAACCAATAGCCAGCAAACACCAACAGCAAGCATGAACAAACAGCTCAAAACTGGCTCTGAACACACCTTGGGGCTAGACTACAACATCTTCCCCCAATGACACACCTCTTCCAGCAGGCTTCTAGATTGTGTAGGAAGCTTAGCCTTAATCAAAAATCCCTGAGTGTTATGGTTAAGTTTTTGTTGTCAACTTGATCGGTTTAGTAATCTTGGTTGGGACTCCAAGGTTGCTTACAGAAAGGAATAACTAAAGGAGGAGTTCCCTCCCCCAGAGTGAGCCCTTCCTCCAGAGTGGATGGCATTCTCAGTAGGGGGCAGTATGCAAGGAAGCTCCAGGGGAAGGAAACCTTTTCTCTTCCCCCTTCACCACCTCACCCCCTCCTGTTTGTGTGTGTGTGTGTGTGTGTGTGTGTGTGTGTGTGTGTGTGTGTGTTGTTGTTGTTGTTGTTGTTGGTAATGGCTCTCTCTGCTTGAAACTGTGAAAGTGGACCAGATTCTTTTGCCATTATGGAACTTGCCCTGGTTCTATAACTTCAATAAATTCCTTCTTCCCATAACTGTGCCTGGTTTGGAGGTTCATCCCAGTGATGTGCTGACTATGACACCTCGTCCAGGAGGATGCTGGAGACTTAAGTAGGAAGTTTAGCCTTATTCAAACATCCCTGAGGTTATAGGGGACATACATTCACGTTCAGACTACCACATGATCCTTTGAAATAATTTCATGATGAATGTTTCTTTTCCTGTGATGTTTGCTTTCCTTTATTTTCCCCATATCACCTTGCTTCACATTGCCAACATAATGATCTTTTTTTCTCTCTTCCTAAGCCTTCTCCACTCTCAGCTTGAAAATAAGATATGGGGCTGGAGAGATGGCTCAGCAGTTAAGGCACCTGCCTCTAGTGCCTAAGTCCCCTGGTTCTATTCCCCAGTATTCACATATGCCAGACCCAGACCCACAAGGTAGTGGCCCTGGTATTCTCTCTCTCTCTCTCTCTCTCTCTCTCTCTCTCTCTCTCTCTCTCTCTCTCTCTCTCTCTCTGTATCTGCTTGAAAATGAATAAATAAAATATTTTTAAAAATAAGATATGTATTCTCCTCATTCTGAAATGCCAGTTCTGGACCATTCTCCTTGAAATGATTCCTACAGCAGTACTAAATGTTTCCTAATGGTACTCAGCTGCAACATTCCATGGAATGCTGCCCTCAACAGACAAATCCTCCTGAGAGGTTCTCTGCTGGAGGACTGACTGTGATGAAGCTTAACATTCCAGGTAGGATAATGCTGTGTCACTCCAGAGCTTCCAAGAAGGCCAGGTTCAGGGTATATATTAGCAGAACATACTTCCTTGCTTCTCTTCACCATCCTTTCCTGCTTTCCTTGTTTTGCTCTTTATGGTTTCCTTATGAGCACACCATTTTTTTTAAGTCACATACACACGCCTCTGCTTTTCAGCATGTGATACTAAAGAATCAGACCTGAGACTCCTCCACACATCTGACTTTAATTCTTGGGCCATCACCCTGGACTATTCAGTACCCTTCATTTTAAGTCTCAGATACAACAAAGCCATTTATCCTTTTTCAATTATTTTTTGTTAACTGTTCACATGAGACATTTCACTTATATTCCACCATTTAGTGAAGCAAAGACAACCCCCACCCTCATGATAATTAGTGTTGAGTAAGACATTAAACACTCTTCATTTTCACAGCTTGAATCATTGGTCACCAACACAGCTTGAAACACAAAGCTTTGAAGAAGTGTCTAAGGGGAATCAGTTATTCAGAAAGCTAACATCCTCCCATTGTTGACGACAGAGTGCATCGTCTCTGTGGTGGTTCGAATGTGAATCTTTTGTTACATTTATTTATTTATTTATTTATTTATTTATTTATTTATTTATTTATTTATTTATTTATTTATTTATTTTTAAATAGGATGTTTTATTAAGCTTGTCACTTGGTTCTCCAGGTGCCTGGCTGTAGGAGGTATCACTGGGAGCTGATCCTGGGGTCTAACTCAAAGGTGTGTTTGGGGACAGATGTGATTCCAACCCAAAGGTGTGGAGAGAGTTTTGTATTTTGGTGAGTTAATGTTTGCTGATATTGGTGTTTGCTAGCTGCAGCTGTTTCTCTCTCTGCTTGGATCCATGGAAGTAAGTAACTTCTTCTGCCATTGATGAAACTTCCCTTATATCTGTAAGCTGAAATAAATATCTTCATCCCATGAACTGTGTCTGGTTTGGATGCTCATGCCAGCAATGTGAAGCTGACTATAAGAACCTCCCATATGGCTCTGAGGAAAAACACAGAGCAGTCAGAGGCACTATAGGCAAAAAAGAGCCTCACACAGTCTAGATTGTTCTAGAAGTTTGAATGCCTGAATTGGAGCTATACCAAATGTTTCTTTAAACTTCAAGGGAAGTGTTTGTTATTCACATAAAATACTTCTGAATCAAATACAATGGCCTGGTTGTGGAGATACAAAAAGGAAAATACATGCTTCCTGTTATAAAGAACCTGAAAAATAGTATGGGGGAGGGCTACATGTCCTTTATCATAAAAATTCTTGAAAACAGATTTTTTTTGGCATGTGTAGGTATATAGTGTGTATGGTGTAAGCAGCAGGTGTGTCTGCAAATTTGTGTGTGCCCTGCTGGAGGAGCACACTATAGCTCGTCCATATTGTTTCTTTGAAACAGTCTCTCAGTGAACCTGGAGCTGCTACATATTGGATCATGAGCAAGTCCCAGAGATTCTCCAGCCTCAGCCCCTCACAGGACTGGGGTTACAGGTATGTGTGACCACACAGCTTTATGTATGAGTGCTAGAATTAAGCCCAGGTCCTCTCAGACCCTTATGCTTACAGATAAGGGCTTCTGCCCCATGTGTCATCTCACTGTGCCTTTTAAGATGCTGCAATAGTATCCTGTATACAATAAGGTAGCATGGGGTGTGATAAAAATTCATTTATGTATCATGTGTACCACCGTATAAACATAGCCTGAAGGTGATGTCATATAATATTTTCAATAATTTTGTACATGAAACATTTCATAGTGTGGAACTTTCAACTTATAGTGTTACATAGGCAACCCACAAATTTGAGATTTGGGAGGACTTTGGATTTTTTAAGATATGGGATGTTCAATGCTTATAACAAAAAAATAAAAATAAAAAAATAGATCCCCTTATTAAATGTAGCAGAATATATGTATGTAGTAGAACATACAAGAAAGAGTAATAAGTCTTAGTTCATCAATCAGGGTAAGAATCAAAGAATAGATAGCAAAATTATAAGTTCATATTGTGGGGAAAAAAATTAAGAAAACTAATTAGGCAACTAGGGCAGTTAATTGAAAGAGGGGTGGAAAATCAAGCCATGAGAGCTTTGCTTATGGTGAGTGGCACAGAATGAGGATGAAGAAGCGAAAATAAAGAGATCTTTTGGTCAAGGAGTTAGACTTCATTGGCTAAGCAAAGAAAGAAGGATGGATAGTGAGCATGGATTAATGTAATCAATTAGAAAGTTTATAAGAACCCACTGCTAGGTTAGAGCACAGTGAACATCCAAGTTCCATCATGAAGACCTCAGCAAAGGTTCGGGAAGACATAACAAACCCAGACAGCAGCTAATCAAGATGGAGAGGATTACAGAAGAGACATTTTCCCCTAGAGTTGACAGAATTACACACTGAGATCAAGGAAGAGGAATCATAATAGCAAAGTCCTTCCAAGCATAAATTTGGCACTATAATCATTTCCTAAACTCATTCTATGATAACTGTGATATTATGTGATAATTATAACTATACATTATGTCATAGGCCAAGACAATGTGCATGGACCATGCTCAAGCCTTCTGAGGGCTGAGATTAAGAGTTCACCAAAGAATCGCAGGCTGAAGGCTGATATCCCAGCAAGAGATGAACCACCCCAGGCTCATCATGTAGACCCCAAGTGAAACACTTGAGACAGTGGTGGGGAAAGAAAGAGACCTATAACCACAGCCAATGAGTCATCACAGGTTAAGTCAGCAAGACAGACACCAACGACTTCCAACACAACTTAAAATAGAAGCACATACTCTTAAGGTCACAACAACAACAATGAAACAGACTTAAAAGTCACCCTCCATGACTCAGGGAACTGAGCAGCAGAAGAGGGATCAGAAAAATTGTAAGAGCCATGATGGGAGAGATTACCCAGAGACATTACCCCCCCTCTTAGCTACAATTCATAAAGGGGGGGGGCAACCTTGTAGCCTCCTGTGCTATCCATAACCCATTGCCACATGTATTGTTCCAGTGTGCCCACCAAGGAGGATACCCAGGGGATTGGGGATTGTGGGAAGAGAATGGGAATATAAGAACAATATTTACTCAATCAATGCATCTAGTTTTGGGCAATAAAGATTTTATATATATATATATACATATATATATGTATATATATATACATATATATATAATTATATACAGATATATAAAGATTTTATATATATATATATATATATTTCACATATCACCATTCTGATTACTTCTCAGGATGATTATGTCAGGTGCATAATCCAGCTATACCGATATACCTTAGACTGCCTCTACTAATCTTAAATACAACTGATCTATGGAAATAAGGGGCTTGTTTGCTCTATCCCATTCTCCCTAAAATTTCCAAAGCAGTCCAAGAAAGAGTAATCGCTTCTTTCGACAGCGTGTTCAATGTGTAGTTTCCACGGGGACAGCTGAGGAGCTCTGACCCTTAGATGACTAATTTGTTTAACAAGATACTTACATCACCTTGTGTTTCTCCAAGGATTTTTTCACCTTGCGAAGTTTGCTCTCCATGTCGTGGGCTGCTTTATCAGCTTTGGGAGCTCTTTTTTTCTCCTCTTTCTCCTCCAGGAAAGTGAATGCATCATGAGCACAATCTTCTACTTTAGATATTTTAAATCTGGAAACAAGTTTTTCATGAAAATATTATAAACAAAATTCATTCTCTTCATCTATCCCAACTATATTCGTTCCTTTTTCACTACTGTCACCTAGTAGCTGACCAGAAGCAACTTAATAGAAGAAAAGCTTTAATTTAGCTTATAGTTTGAGGAGATGGTAGGGAAGGCATGACAGCAGTTGGTCATATTGCATCTGCTGCCAGAGAACAGAAGTGGGGCCAGACTGGCAAACCTCAAGGCTTGCCCCCAGTAACCCACTTCTTCCAGTCAGTCTCCACCCCACAAAGCTTCCACAACTTTCCAAATCAGTGCTACCAGCTGAAGACCAATTCAAACACATGAGCCTATGGAGGACATTTCATAGTCAAAACACAATGTTCACATATACCTGCTGAGTTTTTAGGCCATATCTTTCTTTATTCTGACTTGTAGGTGCTTTGGGTCCTGTGGTAGTTTGAATAATGTCCCCCAAAAGAATTAAGGGTTTATTAAAATTATTAATTGTCTCCAGGCTTCTGGCTAGAGGAAATGTCACTTTGGCCTAGCTACCTGAGGATTAGTCCTTTCTAATTTGGATGTAAAATACTAGGGATAGATATGCAAAAGAAGAGCCAGAACTGGGTCTGGAGTCCTGCATTTTGTGAATTATAGTGTGTTACATTGTGCTTGCTTGCTTTCTTCTGGAGATGCTGTTCCTCTCTTTGCTTGCTTTTGTAAAAGGGGGCCAGTTTTTTTTCCTTAACTTCCCCTGGGTCTGTTCCTTCAATAAATTCTTTCCTCCCCAAAATCGTGCATGGTTTAGAGATTCATCCCAGCAGCATGTGGCTGACTACGACAGGTCCCCATACTCCTAATTAACTACTTTAAAATAAACCTTGAGTTTCCTCCTCCAGTACCTTATCCCCATGATAAAACCAAAGCCGATGGTGTTGACAATTATTCATATGATGGACATGCCACAGGACAGAAGACAGTAGGAGTTATTCTCCGTTCATAAACAAAAGAGCAAACTATCATTCCCTTCCTCAAGCCCTCTTGAAAGATGATGAAGTGATGTGATAAGCTCTGACAGATGTAGCTTGCACCTTCACAAAACTTCCATCTCCTCACCAGCTAGCTGGACTAAATAAAACTGCATCTAACAAAGGACTTGCAGTTTGTTTTGTACATAATCCAACCTCCAGTGAAAACTACCAAGATTTAAATCCACAGGCGAATTTACCCTTTCATGTTTTTGTTCAGTAATTCACTTTCTAAATACTTTACACATGAACAATTCCAAACACGCCTCTGATAACTGTATTACTCTGCCATGGTAACTCTTTGAACCATGGGACTTGGAAAACAGCAAATACTGCTATGAAGTAGAAACAAGGCAGCTTTTTTTTTAAATGATAGGTAGTTAATGACTGGCCACAGAAACTGGCCAACTGGCCTGCCCTGGCAGGACTAGAACCTGTGTCTGAACCTCTATCATCCAAGATAGCTGCAAGCAACAACCTCTGAAATCACTCCTCAGCAACAGCTTCCTGCTTCTTCCCCAATTTCATAGGTCTAGCACCTTCCCATGGGTGGAACCCTCCTAAATCAGTGTTCCTCTTGGCCCCACCAGCCAATCAGGTCCCTCTGTATACACCTGAGCCTGGTAATGAGGCTCATTCTAATTATACCTCTGATTCCTAGAAAGGGATCTGAAGCATGGGTTTAAGACCATTTCTTAGCTTCTTTCCTTCCCAATGTGAGGATTTTGTCAGGTTCCTCTCCCTGCTTAATTTTTAATTAATTTGTATACTTTTCAACTATTTATATTTCGGTAATTTAATTCTCATACCCAGAAGAAAAATCCTAAGGATATAGAGAAAACATTTTGCCAGTCTACCATGCCCCAAGGGTAACGAGATAAAAGTCCTGGCACCACATCCCTTTGTCTCATTTCTTCTTATGAAAACACCCCCCCCTGCATTCCTCTGACACAGGTTTGAAGGTTTCTTTGTCTCTGTACCTCTATCTCTCTGTTTCTGTACTTCTGCACATGTAAGCACCCCTTCTTTCTCTTATTCTCTATTTTCACTCCATTCTTGCTCTACCTCTTCTCCCTCCACTAGAACCTGGTTCGCCCTTCTGTGGTCTCTCTCTCTCTCTCTCTCTCTCTCTCTCTCTCTCTCTCTCTGTCTGTCTCATTCCCTTCATCCCTCCCTCCCATTTGTGTCTTTCTCACTCCTGCCATCTTTTACCCCCTACTCCCCCCTCACTAACCCACCATATGCATCCTTGAAGGGGGGCACACACCTCAGATCCCTCTCCCTCTTCACAGCACCCAGCCCTGAGCAACAGCAGGAATTCTTGGCTCTTAGCATATTACCTCCCTTAGTCTAAAAGACCCCTCCCTAAGCCCTTAAGGAACCCATTTCTGTTTATACATCTATGTTTGTAGCCCAGGCTGGCTTAGAGCTCACTCTGGCTTGAATTCACAGCGATTCTCTTACCTCTGCTGGGATTAAAGGTGTGCCCCACCATGCACAGCAATAAATCCATTTCTAAAACTATGGTCTCAGAGCCTCTGTTATACACACACATATACACACATGTTTATAGTTTTATGTGTGCAAAAATATATTTATATTTATATAACTATGAGCATGTGAATAATGAGTTATTTTCAAATTTCTATTTTGCAATTACACTTTTACAATTATCTCAGAGACAGAGAATGATTCTTGCTTCTAGCCCACAACCATGACTGTGCTTGAAAGAGATGTGAATGAGCTGCATGAATTATTCATGCTACAGAATTGTTTTCTCTTGTCCAAAATACAAAGACAAAAGGAATAATTTTATCACAAGTTCTAAAATTTCCAAATATGACCTTTTATCTTCCCACCATCATTATTTTGCATATATACTACCAGTGAGGATTCATTACTACACATTTGTGTACATGTGAACAAGTTTCATTAAACTTTATCAGCTGAGGAAGATTTTGTGGCTTTACTCATGTGAAGATTCCATTGCCTAAATATAGTTTGAAATTGTCTACATTAAGTAAAGTATTCTGTTCTGATCATACACCACATGATCAGCGATAGACCAAGTTATCGAGTATATAATGTTCACTAAGTGAATTATACATTGGCATTGCTTTTAGCTAATTTAGATCAATTAAACTATTTCATACATTCATTAAACCATTTCATTAAATTATAAGCTATTTAACCCCATAACATGCAAAATTTAGCAAGATATCAATGGCTCTAGGCTATTGTTCTCATGACTATGAATTGAAAATACTATAGTACCTTGAAAATAAATACCATAGCATATAGTATATTAAGGAAATTTTAGTGTTATGTGAGATTATATATATTCAATATACATTCAATTTGGTTTTTAAAGAAGTTAAACATGTATTAAAAAGTACCAAAACTTAAAATCATAACAGTTCATAGCAAAACAAAAAAAGGAGTAACAGAATGAATGAAGAAAATCGTTAGTAACAGCACAACTAACAGCATTTCACTAGAAGTTAACAAGAGATGAGGAGGGTGGTTACAGGCCTATAATTCTAAAATGCAGAGACAGAAGGATCAATAGTTTAAGGTCAGCTTGGGCTGCATAGTAAGATCCTGTCTCAAAAACAAAACAAAGTATTGAACTAGAAAAGTGTGCATGTGTGTGCGCACGTGTGTGTAGAAAGTGTGATATGGTATGTGTACAGTGCGGTGTGGGTGGTATATGCAGATGTGCGTGTCTTGGGCACATGTTTGCAGAGGCCAGAGAGAACGTCAAATCCCCTTCTATCACTCTTCCACATCGTTTCCTTGATCCAGGGTTTCTTACTGAACCCAGAGCTGTCATTTTTGGTCACTCTAGCTGACTAAAGAGCTCCAGCAAGTCTCCTTTCTCCACTCTCCATAGGACTGGGGATACAAGAATGCATGGCTATACCCAGATTGTATGTGGGTGCTGGGGGCTGAGCTCAGGCCCTCATGCTTGTGCAGAAAGTACTCTAACCCTCTGAGCCATCAATCCAACCCCAAAGGTGTATTTTTTAGATGTCATTATTCATTTGAATCATAAATGAAAACCAAAAATAGTCATAAATACCAGATTACAATTAAGTTTGTACAGCTCTCCCTACCTTAAAGGAATTATTCTAATACAAATTATAATTAAAAATTTATTAACTTACATAAAAATGAGTGCAGGTAACTTATCCATTTCCCTTAGCTTTTCAACAAGCTGTGGAAAACTGGGCATCATATTTCCTGAGTGATAATTTGAATGAGGATTAAGTTTCCTCAACACCATTTTGGCCTGCAGCATGAATTTAAAAAAATTTATATTAAGTTATAAATAGTGAAGAATGGAAGTATCATTTATGGATGAAATATTATCATGCTTATCTAATCTATGCTTTTGTGGCTGTTCAAAATAATCCTATGAGGATATATTAGAAAACTATGCTAAAGCCTTTGAGAGAAATATACAAATCAATACACTTGACAAAAATTTAGCAATAACATATGTATACACAAAGTAACGTGCAATTTTTAAAGACAACACAATTCTTTGAAAATGGACTGTCCAGCTATTGGTTCTGCTTCTATGATATTAGTGGAGGGCAAATCAGTACCTCTCTATGTTAAATAGGAAAACATCCCCAAGTACATTTTCAGAACTTTTTAATGACAAAATAACAACATTAAAAGGTAAGTTAATTACATTATGTTTCTGAATTCCAAATAGACAAGATTAAATGAAAGTGTAGCATGTGTGTGTTGGGGGAAGGGGGAATCCATGAGTAAACACTGTGACGTGTAAAAAAAAATCATCAGAACTCTCAAGGTGTGATTAATTGATACAAATCCATGAAAATAAATGTATTTATCATTCTAGAATAAGATTTTAACACATAAATAGGTCCTGCCATTTAACATAAAATTCATGAAAGAATAAAACTCTAAGACTAGGAAAGAAAGAACGAATTTCTTCTCAGTTCCTTGAGCCCATGTCTCTGATGCCAAGGCATCCCCCACTATCCCTGACACTGAACCCCCTGTTCCTATCTGTTGTCAGATCCACCAGAAACTAGGATCCTCTCGCCCACGCTCTAGGAGACACCAAGATTAAAACAAAGAGCAATTTTATTTCTCTCTCTTTTAATACTATCTCAGAGTTACTAGATATCCTGTTCAACTGAAAACTCCAAACTGAAAGTTGTGAAAGAACTGTCATGCACTGAATGATAGAACTCAAGAAAGCAAAAACACGTGGACATTACCTTCTCTTCGTTGCCATTTTTAATCCAGTTTGTCAGCTCTACCTTTAAACTCTCTTCATATTTTCTAACATCCAACTTTTTAATGACTACTTTATCCTTAAAATGAATGAAGTTCTCTGGACACAGTTCCTATGGAAAAAAAATCATAAAATTTCACAATATCATGCAGTAATGTCAAAAGGTGTTTCTCAGTCTTATTTCTCATATATAGTACTGCAAACTCTTGAGGATAGAGATCATTGAATATTTGACCTCCCCATACTTTAGCATGTAATATTTTATATGTATAATTCTCCAAAGAAAAGCATATAGAGAAACCAAGTCAAAGAAAAATCAGACAGCACCCAGGACATAGAGAAAGAAAGCAAATATGAAAGGCATCAGAGGACCAAATTCAAGGTGTAAGAAGAGACAAATTCTCTAGGGTCTCAGAAGTTGAAAAAGGCTATTCCCGGGCATTAAATAAACCTCCATTTATAACCATTAAACTAAGATTACATAAGGAAGCAGTGGTATCTTGGAAAGATCTTCTAGTGGTTTAAAACAACCAAGTGCAAGTGATGAGAGAGAGAGAGAGAGAGAGAGAGAGAGAGAGAGAGAGAGAGAGAGAGAGAGAGAGTCTTTCTGAAGTGCAGTGTTACAGTTGTCAAAAGAGCTTTGGTTCCAAGAATGTTACTCACCTGGGCCTGGGGCCAACTTTCCCATGTTTCAAGCATGGTGTCATAAAGCTGGACACTTTCTCGTGATGAAAGGGTAAGATCAGAAGGAAATCCATACCTTTCAATCTATGTTTAAAATGACATAAAACTGAATGTTTAACATTTTTATTATGTCTTTTATTTGCTTCACAATAGCTATCAAAAACACCAAGACATTGAAAGGTGATGAACTCAATTGTTTAGATGTTGATAGATGTTACGTGCTAAGAAAATATTATTCAAACAAAAATAAGGAGTGTCCTGGAATTACAGAAGTAGAGAACAGAAGGGTCACCAAAACTTAAACCTTTTTAGTTAGGATAATGTTCTTATGGACTCTCTTAAGAATACAAGAGTACTGGGAAACGGAAAGATTTGGATACAGTTTATATACTGCAGTTGAAACTGAAATTTAATTATGAATATTATTCTTTACATTTATACTCACTACCATACTAAAAAGGGTAAACCTTTTCTTTTATTCAAAATAGGGCCTGTGTTGCCTTCAAGGCAAAGGATCTGAGACCACTTTCAAGAAACTCCATACCACAGGTCACCAGCAAAGCTCAGCTTTAAGGCTTCTGGATATAACCATCATTTTCTTTTTCTTACCACAAATATTTTTAAGTGGATACACACACATAAAGAGAAAAATTCAGATTCTCAAAGAGTTTCCTGTACAATATTTTCTGCTAATTTCAACTGCTAATGCTACAAGTTAATTACATGTGAAACTTAATTCTGACCTATTGATAGGGATTTGCTAAAGAATGAACATGTATGTCCCTCCAAGTTTGTTCATGAAACCCAATTCACGTTGCAGTGCAATGAAAAATGACTAGATTGAATTCTAAGCTTTATGCCATACAATTATTAAGTACATTTAAAAACCCGATGCTAGTATCTATCTTTACTATAGGAATGAGAATGCAGGCACTGCACCTTGCAGATCGGGATGAAAGCAAACAAAATCAAGATAGTCTCACACTTTCTTTAAACTCTTAAGACAGAAAGAATTGCATGAAATCCTCCTTTTCAACATTAAAGATTGGCAAAATGGTAAAGATTGCATCTTGCCAAAGCAAAAGTGAATATATAAATTTACCATGCTAGCAATTTATTTTTGGTTAAAATTATTACTTGTGAATAGTTACTTTTATGGTCTAGTAAAAGTTTTAAAACATCCATGTATCATTTTAAGTTTTAAAATACTGATCTTCTACTCCGGTTGCTAGAAGAATTATAACTCTGCTCTAGTGGCTTCAAATTTCTCATTTCTTAAACAAAGGAGAATTTTGTCTTTGCTCATTCTTAGTTGTGAGAAATATATTAGACAATAGATGTAACAGCCCTAGCAAAAGTCCTGGCAGGTGATTGCTACATTATGGAAAATATTATTGATTAATTATCAACTTATATTTCATATCATTACGGCCCAAATCTGGAAACTCCATCTAGTTTGGTTTTCACCACACAGTAACTGGCAAAGTGAAAAAACATGACCTAATCTAGGCAGAGAGTAAATACGAATAATAGTAAATTTGTACCAACTTTGACTTACAAAGACAATAGTATTACACCATGATGCTATGTTTTGGAAACCACATTTTCCCTAGTGGCATAGATTGCTGAAAGAATCCATCAGCATTGAGCATTCCTCTCTATCAAGGACTTCCTGGAGCTGACAGTTCTTCAGACATCAGCAGCTGCTCTGGCATAATTGCTGGCAAAGGCCAAACGGTGTTGCTCTTTGCCAGAAACAAGACATAGAAGGTCTCGGGCAATCCCTCCACGGTGATGCCTCACTTCCCTTAGGTTAAGGTCAGCTCGCTTGTCCTGTCCCAGCTTTTCCCTTTGGAAATGATTGTTCTGATCTAGCTATAAATGAAAGAGACAGGCCAAAAATTCTTCTCTTTACGTTGCAACAATTTAGTGTTTTTTTCTTATCACTCAATTCTTTCACATTTATCTAAAATATATTAGACAAAGAGAGGAGTCACTGACTCATTTGGAAGGTCCATTTTTTAACCATTACTTCTTTGGGAAATGCCTATATATAAGTACATGCCATATACTCAATTATTAAAATAAATTTTAAATTTCCAAACCCTTTGTATTTATTTGGTCAGCATTTCTGCTATGGAAGTCCAGAGCTCGTAAGGCTCATAGAGCAGCATGACCTTTGTAAAAGTCATTTAGGGTCAGAGCTCACTGTGGCAGCCTCGCTGCTTTCCAGTCACTCCATTAATAGCTACTGAGAGGAGAGGGAAAACACTTGCACCTAAATGAGCATTTCAGCGGGTACTCTGATTCACTGTACTCACAGCTGCTTAAGGATAACGAGCAAATAACTTGAACATTTTGAAGCAGGGTGTGGTGGTGCAAGCCTTTGATCCCAGCACTCAGGAGGCAGAGTTAGTGAGTTCGAGACCAGCCTGATACTACATAGTGAATTCCAGGTCAGCCTGGGCCAGAGCGAAACCCTACCTTGAAAAACAAACAAACAAAAAAAAAGTATGCTATTTAAAAAAAATTACCAAGATGCCAGAAATGTCAAAATTTCTGGACATCAGCAAAGAAGAAACAGGATAAGGAAAGGAGAAAGGGAGGGTGAAGGGAGTGAAGAAGAAGGGACCTTTTATTACTTATGTCTCAATTGTCGTATTCTAGGCTTGAGGTGTGAGTTAGGCACAGGAATCTTTCTACATTTTGTTTGCCTTTGAAGATTGGAATGGAGCATTGTTACCCAAAAGAGAAGTTTCTCTCATAAAATCCTATTAGAAAATTACCACATTCAAATTCTTTTAGTTGCCTTTAGAAGCCACTGAAACATAAACCCAAAGACAATACAGTGATGATCAGTCATTCATAAAAATATATGACTTGGAAATACCTTTCAGAACAAAGTGGAACCATTGGTTTGAGATTATGGCTAGTTCCCACCATTCACTTCATGGTACAGTAGTGAGTTAGATAAATTCTCTCTGCCTCACTTCCCTTATGTGTGAAATAGGAATTGTAGTAGGACTGTTATCATACAATTTTTCTAATGATAAGAGTGGTTGTAGTGGTTTGAATGTAAAGCATCCCCAATAGCCTCATACTTGGTTCCCAGGTGGGGAAGCCTTTGGGAATGGAGTCTTGCTGGTGGAGGAAGCATATCTCTGGGGACAGGCTTTGAGATCTTCTAGTCTATTCTCCTCCCCACCCATGTCAGCATTAATGAGCTCACTCTCTGTTTTCTCTCTGCTGATATGTGACGATGAGATCTAGCTTCCTGCTCTGGTCATGCTTTTCCCCTCAAGTATGTAAGCCAAAATTAACTATTCCCTTCTGTGGGCTTTCCCTCAGAAACTAGAAGGAAGCTGTTGTAAGGTGAAATGTGTAAATCTTTTAAAAACACAAAGCAAGGAATCAATTTCAATTGCTTGTCCTTTTGAGATAGATAATGATTAAGCACATCTTATTCACACAGCAGTTATTTTAAAAAGCTAAAAAGCACATGGATGTGAACAAATTCAGCAGAACTTACTTTGGTGTCATATAAATATAGACACAAAGTGCTAGGAAAACATTACATAGCATGAGGAAGTCATGGAAGGATTCTACAAAGGTTTCACCTCATAAGAGCTATGAAATATGAAGGAGATCTGGACAACTGGTGTTTGTTATTTGAGGTGAAATCTCTGAGAAATGGTATGTTGCATGCAAGTCTCAGAACATCCAGTAAATGAATGGAAAATATACCAGGACGAGATTACAGAAGATCTCTGTGATCAAGAGACAGGGATATGGATGTAGCCTTTTCTAAAGACATGCATTAAATCCTTTGAAAAATAAGAGTTAACATGATATCAGAATGTGGAGTCTCTATCAGTATTCGGGTTTCGCAAAGAAGCAGAAGCAATAAAGAACTTCAACAGGCAGTAGGAGTTTAAATAAGCCCTGCATAGGAATACGAAGGGGGAAAACAGGAGTAGATGTAAGAAAACCAAGAAATTTCCCCCCTTAGTGAGGAAGTTGTGAAACTTCCTGCCTCAGTTGAAGTTCTTTCAAGGTCTCTGCCTTATCTGTTCAGGAACAAAAGTCATGATGTAATTGTGGTGATAAAGAAAAGTGTCCGTCCTTTCCCTGCTTAACCTCAAACACATCCATCGTATTGTCACATGTCTAAGGATCGTCCACACAAGAGTTGTCACTTCAAAGGAAGAGGGAACTATGGCCTGTCCTCACCATTTATTTAGTGGTAGAGAAGTGAGTTCGTGAAGAGAGGGTCACACAGACAGGAGTGCCAAAAAAAAGAAAAATAGGAAGGAATAATTTTGAAGAATCAATGCAACTAACAAAACTATCAAGTTAATTTTTTTAGTAGTTTTTCAGCTTTGTGGATCCAGACACCTCTGAGAAACCCATCAAGCTAGGACTCTCTGTCTCATTATTTAAAATCAAAATCTCAATATCTATTTTGCAAATTGTAGTATATGTTATGATGATTTTACATTACATGGTAGACAATATTATATTTTTAGCTATAGAATGCATGATAATATTACTTGGATTAAGCATGAAGGGTGTTACTACTTACGTGATCTGTCGTTAGCGAAGCACATGGGTGAAAATGATCAAAGCAAATGTCATTCTGTCTTATTGAACATAGGTACTTCTCTAAATCATTATATCTCTCTCCATAGATCACTAAAAGGGAAGAGTAAGACTTTAAAAAGGAAAGGAAATGCAATGAGCAAAATAATTTCAAAGTGAAAAAACGAAAGAGAGAGAGTCTAGAAAGATGACTCAGCACTTAAGGGAACTTGCTTGCAAAGCTTGAAGGTCTATGTTCAATTACCCATGTAAAACCAGATGCCCAAAGTATGGTAATTCATTTTCAGTGGCAAGAGGCCTGGGCACACTCAATCTCATTCTCTCTCTCTCTCTCTCTCTCTCTCTCTCTCTCTCTCTCTCTCTCTCTCTCTCTCTCTTTCCCTCTCCTTGGAAATAATTAAATAAAAATATTTTCAAGAAATAAATAAGATTAAAGAAATCAAAATTAATATAAGACTGGGATGAGTACTAAGATATACAGGATACCTTGCCACAAGGACTAATACAGACAGCCCACAGAGGAGGATATACAACTGATCAGGGATGGGGAGGGGGGGAATTGGGGAATTCGGGATAACAACGCATGGTTTGCCCACTAAATAATGTAACACATTATGGACAATAAATATATATTAAAAAAAATTAATATAAATATAAAAAACATACCAAGTCTAACTTTATATGATTGTTTGACTTCCAAAAAATCTTTGCAAACACGGCCAGCTTTTTTTTTGGAAACAGTACTTTTCTCCACAATACTGTCAGCTTGTTTCCAGTACCTCTTTACTGATTGTAACCACCTTGAAAAAGGATAAATTTACATATTACTTGTGGTTTTAATCTGAAATGTCACACATGTTTTGAGTGTGTTTTCCACAGTTGTGGGTCCTTGTTAGTAAAAGTAGGTCACTAGGGCTGGACCTTTGAAGGTGATACCTGCCCCTGGATCTGATCATGCTCTCTCTGCTTCCTGTTAGTTGACATCTGAATAAGCTGCTCCCTCACATCCCCACTGCCATGGATGGAGTTGTCCCGCCATGCTTTCCCAATTATCAGGGATTGAAATTTCTCTGAAATCGTGAGCCTACGGAAACTCCCCCAGGTAGGGTATTTTAGTCACTGAAACACAAAAGTGACTCATAGATGATTTAGAAAGAACATGAGAATGCTTTCCATGAGATTAAATAGTTTACATCAAGAAAATAAGTGCTTTAACAATTGCATATAAGAATTGGTTCTGGAGCCAGACAAACTGAGAATGAATCCCAGCCTCCTCTCTGTGGTTGTTGCTTGAATCACATAATATTTCTGTGCCTTGTCTACATTTTAAAAGTAACACAATAGTAGCAATATTGGAAATGTACTATATAGTAATATTAATGAAAAGTTATATAAATCAGAAGGGTTAATGACATTCAAAACAAATTAATACAGGCAAAGTACTTGGAATAGTACATGTTATACATGAATGTTATAAGATTGGAATAGTACATGGTCCATATAAGTGTTATAAGACTGGAATAATATATGGTACATAAGAAGCTTTATAGGATAGAATAGTACCTGGTACATAGGAAGTATTTTTTTAAATAAAATCTTTATTTGTTTGCAAGGAGAGAGAGAGAGAGAGAGAGAGAGAGAGAGAGAGAGAGAGAGAGAGAGAGAGAGAGAGAGAGAGAATGGGGATGCCAGGGCCTCCAGAAGCTGCGAATAAACTCCAGATGCATGTATCACTTTGAGCATCTGGCTTTAGGTGGGTACTAGGGAATCAAACTCCAGTTGCTTGGTTTTGCAGGCAAGCAAGAGCCTTAACCGCTGAGTCATCTCCCCAGGCACAGAAGGTATTTTAAAATTGCAATAGTAAATGGTACATAGGAGGTATTGGAGGATTGGATGGACTAAAAAATCAAGGCATCAAGCCAATGACACAGAATAGATAGCTTACAACTGATAAAGCTTTCCTTCCTATCTTTCCAAGCACAGACCTCTCTGTAAATAGGACAACAGACCTCAGGATCCATGGCTGAACATAAGATTTCATTGCTTGATGTGTTTTTCCTGGTAAAGGATGGGAAGGATATAAAAGGAAAGGATGTGAAGAAACCAAGTGAAAGGGAAGGGAACGGAAGGGAAGAGAGGGGAGGGGAGAGAAGGGAGGAAAAGGGAAGGGAAGGGACAAGAAAGAGAAAGAAGCTATCATTTATTACTTCTACTCTGAATTCTGAGGTGTTATTTCTACTTAGTTGCTAATCTGGCTAAGGGAGCTCTGGATTGTTCTTTATAGACAGAAGCCAAAACCTACCAGAAAGTGCTAGAAAAACAGTAGCTTGAAGATTCAGTAATAGCTATTAGTTAACAGAAAGTTTTGACACTTTTCAGACCCATGTAGGAAATATGAAATTTCAACTTTCAAAATAGATAAGCATTCTATCCAAAATAGAATCCAATCCCTACTCAGTGAGATGTTCAGGGTTACTTATGGTAGCCGAAAGAGCCAAAAAGGGACATCGGATCATGACAAGGAGATGTTCCCAGATTTCTGCTCCAATTTCTCCACCAAGACAATGGACCTGTTAAACAACAGCAGCAAAAAAAAAAAAATATCTCAGCTTAAAAGTTCACTTACAGAATAACAAATTAAGATAGCACATGAAATCTTAAGTTGCTCATATGCACTTTTCTATTATCTTTAATTGACTATGCCAAGTTTAAATAAGTTTTGAGACAATCCAGGCAATAAAATATTTTCTCCCTTGAATTTTATTCTGTCAACAAAACCAATCTACCAGTATCCCTCTCTATTTTACTTTCAAAAACATTTTTTCAGGCCTATGCATTGCTTTTCATGTCTACAGCCATTCAGCCACCATCACACATCAGTGGCTGTACCACAGTATCCTCCTGATGATGGCCCTAGCTTCTCTTGTGGCTCTCTACCTTCTCGATTTCATAGTCAAAATGATGTGCTTCAGAGATAAGCAGGTTTGCACCTGTTCCTAAAAGTATTTCCATTGCTTTTGGAACAAATATGACCATTTGAATAGGGAGCATGAGGCCTGGTATAATTTGGCCACTAGGGATTCTCTAGCTTCATCTCCAACTTTACTATGACCCATACATACCCAACAGCCATTTTTTTAAATTTTCTAAAATATTCTTCCTAACCAAAAACTCTCAGGATTGTCCTCTGTGCTTTAATACACTTTTTAATAAAATAAAATAACTATAAATACAATTATCCCCTCAATCTGCACAGTTCAGCTCAGTGCCACACCTTGACAAAGATCTTGGAGACCACCCAATTTTCCAAATGCCTCTCTTCTAATATTGTGATAATGCCTGAAAGCTTTTTTTCCCCCCACAGGGAGAATTCAGTTAGGTCAATAGGCATTGTGTGATCATCTGTTTATCTTTCTCAGTTACACTGTAACCTATTACATGGATAATCCAAGCCGTGACGCAATGCTGGACCTAATTAAACATTCCTTGCTGAATAAATGAAGGTTAATCCCAAGAAATACATTTTTTTAAAAAAGTTTCTCTCTGTACTTCCTCTGTGCTGATGTGATGATATGACCCTGGTTGCCTGTTCCTGCCCTGCTCCCCCTCCCCTGAGGAACTTTCCCTCAAAACAGGAAGCTGTAAATGAACACTTTCTTCTTTAAGATATATTTGGTCAGGCTTTTTAAAAATTTGTTTGTTTGTTTATTTTTGCTTTTACTTTTGGTTTGACTGGCTGGTCAGCAAGGCCCAGACATTCTCAAGTCTCTGCCTCACACAGGTCTAATGTTATAGGCACCCAGCTGTTTTTACTGGGTGGTGGAGATCTAATCAGGTCCTTTGGCCCTCATGCTAACACAACAAATGCACTTTTCCGTTGAGCCATTTCCCAAACCTCTTTTTTTTAAATGCATTTCTTGGACTGGGGAAATGGCTCAGCATCTAAAGGCACTTGCTTGAAAATCCTAACAGGTCAGGTTTGATTCCCCAGGGCCCACTTAAAGCCAGATGCATAAAGTGGTGCATGCATCCAGAGTTTTGTGGTATGATGTCCTGGTGTGCCCATACTTTCCTTCTCATTGTTTTTCCCTCAAATAAATAAATAATGTTATTAAATGTACTTCTTGAATTGTATTTTGAGTTGCTGTTTGTTTTATGTTGCTATAATGACGAATGTAAAAAAAAAAAACTTGTATAGTTGACAACATTTCTTTAGAGATCCAATTGGATTTTGAAATATATATCCAGGGAAACCTATGCCATGACAGTTGATGTTTGGGCTTCTGAAATAGCTGTATCCAAAGACGAGAAGCTCCTCTTGTAAGCAGAACATCAATATACACTACTGAGTCACACACAGTAAAGGGCAGTAATGGCCAATCCAATTGGAAACAATGTTCAGTAAAAAGTGCTTCCAGACCTGAACTCCATCCAGGGGAACAGGTGGCCCAAAGCAGCAAAGACCTTCACTCTACTACTTATGTTTACTGGGAAATGAACTTGGAGAAATGCTATCAAACCCACCTCATCAAATATCACGTATCTGATCCTCTTCACCCAGTTCTGGCGATGGGGGGCTAGCAGCAGAATCTCAAAGCAGGCCGGTACTGTGACAAGTACCTAAAAAGAGGAGTGTCAGCTGAAGAAATGTTTGAGCTTTGACTGTGTTCAGTCATAATTATAAATTCTATGAGATAAATCTATGAATTCTGAATAATAGGAAAATTACTTCTAAGAATTGAATCCATTCAAATTATGATGTAGCCGTTTGAACCACAACCAACTTCAATTTTCTTAAGTCAAAAATGGTAAAAAAAAAAAATCCAATTTGAAGTTCAAATTGTTACAAGCAACTCTTGTTAATGATTGATGATCACAATTTTGATTCTTTAAAATTTGTTACTGACATAGTCTTTGGGTGGGAGATGTTTACTGAGGATTAGCAATGATTAATCAGAGGGAGGAGCCTAACAGTGAGAACTGTTGAAGCCTTAGCCAACCTTGTTTAAAATCTTCAGGGATGAATATTGTCCATCAGGTATGTTCTGCATCAAGCCAGGATGACCCATAATTTAACCATGTTACATCTACCACAGGATGACGGTGAAAAGCAATCTGGGTTCCACATGACTAAGTCAGATGCATATGAGCATGTACTTACTTTTCATTTTATTTTAATTATTTACAAGTTCAATAAAGAGGCAAACTATGTCTAATTTCATTAACACCAGGTATACTTTCAATAATATATCATTTTAATTATGCATTTTTTAACATGAGAAGGGGATTGTAATGAATACTGAATAATGAATTACTATTCATTAATATTTTTAGCTAGTAAAAATATTTGGATTATTTGATTCTATTATAAACCTACATGGCATAATGAAGTATAAATTGAAATCCTGGAAGATGACTTCTATTTTTCTCATTCTTTGGACTGTAACAAAACTATATTTTTCTCTAAAGCCATTTGGATTTTCATGGATTCCAGGAAATTATTTGTACAGGTCTTGGGAAGTATATTTCATCAAAGATACACACACATGTATGTATTTAAATATACATATACATAAATAGATACATACACATGTTTCATCAAAGAGATTTATAAATACTGTTAGATAATTTGATATCAAGTTTATGAGTGTCATACCTGGCAATTGAGAGCATTATGACGATATTCCCTGGTAAAAACACCGTACAAATTTAAACCACTTGGCAGATTTTTAGTATAACGGTGCACGACAGTTGCTGCCACTTGATTAACAAGTGCCTGGTGGGAAGGAAACAGATCTCTTAATCATATAGGCAACATTTCATAGAACAGTGGAGTTCCAAAAGTGTGTCCTCCATGGGTTCAGGAAGCTTAGCAACCCCTTTCCTCATTTTCCAAATGCTCTACAATAAAAAAAAAAAAACTTTCTCTTTGAAATACTAGACTAAGTATCTAAACTGTATTGATAAATTTCAACAGAAGTTGAAAACAGAAAAAAATAACTCTGCATCTGGAAATAAAATGGGAACTGTTACCTATGTGTCAGATAAAATAAAATCTCTACAGCATAATGACTGACTGCAAGAGATTTTACAGAGAGACTTTGTGAGTCTGTCACAGAAGAAGGTCAAGTAGATGTCATTTTTGGAGAATTTCCTCAGATGTTGGAAGCTGGAGCATATACATGAATCAGGAAAACCCTACTTAGAATAGCCTGGCCAATGGAATCTACGAATTGGCAAAACATCTAATCCATGCTTTATGGCAAAAATATGAAATGATGTAGTGAATAAAATTTATAATATAATTTTGAAGGTGTTCAAGAGCCTTGACAGAATTCTGTCTTGTTTTTGGAACCTCATGGGTCACTTTGGTCAACAGCTCAGTTAGGAGAGGGACCGGTGACTGGGACCGGGGGCTTTCAGACTGCTCAATTATTCACAGACTTAAACATTCTCCCCTGCTATTCATGACCCCTCTTGCCAGTTGACGCCCACTATTTACTCTTTAGGTTACAGTATGCTCGTGAGGATTTTATGTTTTTGAATCTAATTTGGATTGGCCTCCTGCTTAAGCAATTCCCCTCCCACTTTGAAGGTAAATTGTACAAGATCACAATGAAGTAAATTTTATAATACAACTATGCAGGAATGAAAAAAATGAGATTTGCATTTATTTTCATATATCTGAGCACAAACACAAGAACACCCAAGTGAAAATATAAGTTACCTCTGACTGTACAAAGATATTCATACTATTGTTAGAATAGCTATAATAAATTGAGATAACATTATATGTGAATATATATTTTTCTGGCTTACCTAAGAAAAAGATATATTATGTTACATTACATAAATTTTGATAACAATAAAAAAATACCCTCCAAAGTAAAAAGTGGGCAAATGTAGCCTCACGTAGCTCATTAACAAAGAAATCTCAACGCCTAAAAGTCATCCATAAAAGTAGATAAATGAGGATGGAAAAAAATCACTGATTAACAGAAACACTGGAAATGGTCAGAGGATATGTCCACCTACTTCCTTCCAGTGGGGATAAAGGAGGACTTAAATATTCACAAAGAGTAATTTGGGAATCTGTATTGTGTTTAATTTATCAATTATACTTCACACCTTGTGGTTTGTTTTATTTGCTTTGTTTTGTTCCTTTGTGTGTGTGTGTGTGTGTGTGTGTGTGTGTGTGTGTGTGTGTGTGTGTGTGTGTGTGATCAGATCTCACTATATGGCCCAAGCAATTTTATGAGTGGTTCCTTAGTGTTGGAGTTGAAAACCAAACTCAAATCTAGTAGATGGCAAAAAAATAGTAAAGATTAGGGCATGGATTGATGAAATTGAGATTAAAAGAGTAATACATGTATTAAATGAATGTTTATTTGAAAAAATAAGATTGACAAATCCTTTCTCAAACTAATCTAATGAAAGAAAAAGAAGACTCAAATTAACACTATAGATGAAAACAGACTTGTTACAGCAGACTCCAATGAAATCCAGTCCTTAGAAAATATTTTGAAAATTTATACTCCAAACGGCTGGAAAATCTAATACAAATGAATAAAGTCCTAAATTCATATTATCTCCAAATATAAATTAAGAAGATGTAAACAATATACACAGACATGAAACAGTAATAAAAAGTACCTCCCCCAAAATATCCAGGATTAGAATCCATGCTCAATTCTACTAAACTTTGAGCAAACACCTAACACCAAATACTTCTCAGACTCTTCCACAACATAGAAAGGGAAAGAACTCTACAAAACTAATTCATTGAAGCCAATATTACCTTGGTACCAAAATTGGATAAGAACACAGCAAAAAAGAAAATTATTGGGCAATTTAATCTTCAACATAGTTGCTTGATACAAAATCACTTGCTTTTCTACATGCCAATAAAGCATATGCAGAGAAAGAAACTGGGAAATAAGCTTTATTCACAGTAACTTGAAAATTTTTTTAAAAAAACTTAGGAATAAACCTAAGCAAAAATATAAAAGATCTCTATAAGAAAAACTTTAAGATACATAAAAGTAATTGAAGAATACACTACTGTCATAGACAGGCAGAAATACAGCTATATTGGGCTGGAGAGATGGCTCAGCGGTTAAGGCACTTCCCTCCAGTGCCTAAAGCCCCAGGTTCAATTCCCCAGTACCCACATATGCTAGACCCACAAGGTGGTGGCCCTGGTGCGCTCTCTCTCTCTCTCTCTCTCTCTCTCTCTCTCTCTCTCTCTCTCTCTCTCTCTCTCTCTTTCTCTCTCTCTCTGTTAGAAAATGAATAAATGAAATATTGAAAAAAAGAAATACAGCTATATTAATGCACTCTCTATCAAAGTTCCAATTACATTCTTCACAGAACTGGAAAAAAAATCCTAAAATTCACAGAGAAACACAAAAGGCATTGAATAACCAAAGCAGTCCTAAGTAGAAAGAACAATGTTGGTGTTATCACAATACCTGACCTCATATTATACTAATGAACCATAATGATAATGAAAGCATGGTATGTGTACAAAGAGATATTCTATGTAATTCAGTGGAATAGACTAGATGACTCAGAAAATGAAACTGGACAGTTAAAGCCACTTAATTTTGGAATAGTCAAAATACTGGAAAAACAAAGATCACCTCTTCAACAAAGGGTGATGGGAAACTGAATTTCCACATGCAGAAGAATGGGTTAGATCTATATCTCTTACCCTGCACAAAAATCCGTCAAAATGGATCAAGGACCTTACTATAAAAGCTGAAATTTTTAGAAGAAATCATAGGAAAAACACTTCAAGATACAAGCATAGTCAAAAATTTTCCGAAAAAAAAAAGATTATAAAAGCACCAGAAATAATTCCAAGTACTGACAAATGGGACAACATAAAATTAAACTAAAAAAAAATTAAACAAAACAAGAAATTAGAAACTTTCTGCAACTGCAAAGGCAACTATCAGCAAAATGATAAGACAGCCTATAGAATAGGAGAAAATCTTTGCCAGCTATACTTCAAACTGAGTTAATATATAGAATACATAAAAAATAAGAGACTGTAAAAACTGAATAGAAATCCCAATCTTCCAGGCAGTAAAAAAAGCTGATGCAGTGAACAGGTAGTTCTCAAATAAGAAAATTAAAAATGACCAATATTTTTTATAAAAAAGGTCTACATCCTTATCCATCAGGGGAGGCAAATTAAAAATACTTTTATGATTCTATCTCATCCCACGTCAGTCAGCCTGGCTAAGGAGAAGAAATCACATGACAACACATGCTGGCAAGGCTGTGAGGAAAGAATGCTTAATCACCAAGGGTATGAGTCTGAACAGGTGTAGCCACTAGAAAAGTTGTTTAGATGTTTCTCAAAAAACTAAAAGTAGGATCCAACTATATCAATCCCGTTAGCCTTTAAATCCTATCATGAAGGGCTCTAAATCCTACCTCTAAATACTACTTGTACATCCATGTTTATTTCTGCACTATTCATAATAGCTATGAAATGGAACCACCCCAGTTGCTCATCAGCACATGAGTATCTATAGAAAATAATGTAAATATACAAAATGGAATTCTAATAAGCCTTGAAAAATGAAATCATGTCCACTGCAGGAAAACAGAGTTGGAAATTATTACATTAATAAAGTTTCTTAGGAAGGAAATTATCATATTTTCTCTCATATCTGTAACTTAGATTTTAATTTTTAAGTGTATGTTTAGCTATAAGGGTGTAGATGTGGGTATAGACTATGAAACTAGAAAGGGGACGATGGGGGGAGAGAAAAAAGGAGGGAAAAGGGTAACAGAACACAAAGGACATGAAAGTTGAACTGGAGAATTGGGTAAAGGAAAGGGAGCAGGGATGGGTTAAAAGGCTCAGAAAAAAAAGTTTTATGAAAATGCTTTAATAAAACCCATTACTTTGTATGATAATTAAAACAAATCAAATTATTTTTTTGAAAATATAAACATTATTTCCCAAGTTTACGAATGAAGAGAGTATTGTGTCCACACAGCACTACCTTTGTTGGGGCCACATACACCACCACTCCCTCGTCGCTCTCCTTCAGCACCTTCTCCATGCAGTAATAGGAAGCATAGGTTTTGCCTGAGGACGTTGGGGCAACGATCACTGCAGATTCATAGTTATCCACAACATCCAGGAGTTCTCTCTGCAAGGATCAGCGCATACTTGGTGTCAACAATACAAACAACGTGTTACCAAGACAAATATGTGAGTCCTTTTCCAGTATGATTTTCTGAACCTCAAAGTGAATTTAAAGTAAACACAAAATAATAACCAGAAGGAAGATCTGATGAATTCATGTCATTCTCTCAGAGGATATAATAGATTTGCTTTGGAGCAGTTAAAAGATGAGTTTTATGTGTGGAAATAGAATGTAAAGCTGAAAAACTAAAACTTGAATGAAAGGGTAACTTTTTAGAAAAAGAAGAGGACCACCAATAAGGAAGAGATATGATCAAACTCCATAATAGACACGTATGGAAATGTCATAATGAAACCCAGAGTTTTAGACAGTGGATTTATAATGATAAAATTAAAATATCATCCATGAAAATGGAAATTGAATATGAATCTGATCTATTTTTATTGAGAATATGTTTGCAGTTATTTGTCATGTACTAAATACAGAGGAGCTCTGAGACATATAGTATTGTATGACGGTGAATAAATGGCTAAGGAGCAGAAATATTAAGGATTTTTCATATTCCATATTTAATCTTCTTTTTATATAGAAAGATGCCAGGTATCTGCCCTAGAAGGTAGGTGGGAGCCTCCTCTCTACATCCTGTGGTTTTATTAGTAGTGAAATAAACTTAAGATTAGAAAATGGAAAACTTCACTCAAAATTCCAACTATCCCCATAAATTCCCATGACTCTAGAGCCCCTCAAAGCCACATCTCAGAATGAAGTGGGTATGAAAAGAGTAACAATGTAGGTACGATTAATTGGGAGAGGATTTGACTACCTTGGGGATTACACTGAAAGAAAGAATTGCTCATCCTGCTCATAAGAATTCAACATGGATTATTGAGAAAGTATCCCACCATGATCAAAACAAAACAGAAAGTCAGTGTTCCATCTGCATATGATTTAATGTCCTACAGGATTCCTGGTATCAGAAGCTCATCTTCAGGGTCACAAAAACAGGAGGTAATGGAAACTTTAAGAAGTGGGTTCTTCTTGGAGGTCATGGCCATGGAAGGTAATTGTTATGGGAGTCTTTGGTGCTTCTCAAAAGAAGAATGTTGAAAACGTCTGAACCCAGCCTGACCTAGCTTTCTGTTTCTTGTTTCCAAGATGTTACCCTTTCTGACATAAACACTCCTACCCACAGAGTGTCTCACAACAGCTAGGAAATGGAACAAGCGTAGATGTCATCAACAGATGAATCATCTTCAGAGGACATCCAACCTATTGAGCCATCCTATGTCCAACTTTAGTCCTCAAGAACTGGAAGGTAAACATCTTTAATATCAGGTTGCCTCAGGCATATCATTATAATAATGAAAAGCTGATTCATACAGTCTGTATCTGAATGTTTAATCAATTTGATTAAACTTACAATTTTTGTTTCATTTTTCTAAGTAAATGTGCTCAATTTATTAGCATTTTGCATGGTTCAAGTATGCACCAATGGATCCTTCTAAATTTTACAGCCATCTGATTTTTCTCATATATGTTTATGAAAGAATACTTACAATAGTAGAAAGTGTCATCTGTAGATGTCTAAACAATTATCTCTACATTTTAAATAAGCCAAATTTGTCTATGCACATTTATACTGTTTGTCATAAAATTCTATTGGAGCAGGGGAAATTAAGAGCCTGGTCTATAATAATACAGGTGTATGACACAGGCATCTTTAAACTTCAAATCTACATATGGGAATTAAATACTTACAAGGATTTTATTTTCTTTAAATGTGAAAGACAGTCTACAAAAGGCATTCAAATCACGAAATTTTTTTAATCAAAGGACTCACTATTAAGACACCCATGACAAATATAATATACAGCAATAAGAGTAAGAAATTCATGATCTTGCATGTAATATGAAAACACAATTTATTTTTCATTCATACCCTTACCTGCCATGTGTCTGGAATGAAATCTTGGACCCTGGGATCTGGATCTTTCCTTTCTTCTCTTATCAAATGGGGACCCATATATTGTAGTTGAAACCGAGCTGGTCCAATACTAATTGAATATTTTTTCTTATTCTTCTTCATGTCATCTGCTACCTTCTATATTGTTTGAAAAATCATTTTAAAAGAGCATCATTTAAACAAATATTTATAAATATTATGACTGAATTCTTTCTATGTGAAAGCACTTTATCACCATTTAAACTTCATAAAGATGTTACCACTTAATTCATTGTTATAACTGTGAATAAATTAGTAGACATCAAGATTGTCAAATATTTCCTATGACATTTATAACTACATACAAACTGACATATTTAAAACAATTGAACAATCAGTATAGATTTGAGTTATTGGGCTAGAAGAACATAAAAGTTAGTATTTTTAAAGATATGCATATGTCTTACATTTATTATGAATAGGCAACTTTTGTTCAAGATCTCTAGTTCTCAATTAATTCAAAATCAGGGCAGTTGGATTAAGGAAAATAATATATTTGGTTAAAAAAGTATCTGGAAGATGGACTTCCAGTCAAGATGGTGGATTCGCAACCATGCTAGAACTCCAGAAGCAAAATAAGGCAGGCCGAGCAGACCAGGAGACCTGATCTTAGGCTGACCAGGAGGGACTTATCAGACCCCCACTGGGTGGGTGTGTAGGGGCATATTCTGGATTCTTCTGTCAAAGCACTTGATTACCTGCCCCAGGTAAAAGGTAAGAACCTATTGCTGAAGACACGACAACCTGCCCACACAAAACACTAAGAGATCATGCTAGAATCTGGATGAACTCCCTTATGGTGTTGGAAAGCACTACATGAGCTACTGGGGAAATTGACCACTAATGTTGTGAGGAAGCAGGGGACACAGCTATCCAAAAGCAACCAGCTGGACTGACATACACACCTGTGTAATCGTGTCACCCAGCCAAAGAGAGTAACCAATGTTGGCAAGAATGAATGAGAAACAGAGGTCTTCATTGGCTAATAGATCTGCTCAGTGGAAAGGAACTCTAACCTGGTACTGGGAACCAAGTCAGATTCCTATGAGGTTGAAAGTCATGGACCCCAGTAAGAAGCTCCCATTAGTTTTGGCTCAAAGAGAGGCTACACCCATCAAAATCTCTCTTAACTTTAACATATGCTGATCTCACTCTCCATTTGAGTTTTGTTTTTCTTGGACCCAGTGAAAACTGGGAACAACCAAAATCTATCAACAGAAGAATCCCTATCATGAGATGAACCACATCTCACACATCAGCCAAGGTGAAACCACGGAGGAATTGGTGAGTAAAACAAGAGACCTGCTCTCAATGTGAACCTGACAACCTGTGCCAGAGTGACAGTGATAGACACTGAGGGCACTCAAAACATATCAAAGCAGAAATCCTGAAGTTGCTAAGACTTTAACACTAAAATAGACTT
Organism: Zapus hudsonius; assembly: GCA_004024765.1. Taxonomy (NCBI): domain Eukaryota; kingdom Metazoa; phylum Chordata; class Mammalia; order Rodentia; family Dipodidae; genus Zapus; species Zapus hudsonius. Next base: position 48,524 of record PVHP010001835.1, on the reverse strand, counting down.
AAAACAACACGCTCACTGCAGTGCAGGGAATCACAGGGTGAGAAGTAGTATCCAGAGGCATTTCCCCACCCCCATAACTGACCACTGTTCTTACAATTTGTAACCAATAAACGCATTGTGAATACCAGCAACCCCACTGATGAGGGACCTTAGTAGAATGGGGACAGGGGGGAGGGGAATGGTACCAACATATTACTTGTCTATACAAAGTTTCTATTTAATAAAATAAATATATCTAGAAGAGGTAATTATATTTTAAAACCATACATATACAGCGTTACTAAAATGAAAATATCCCAAAAATCCAAAAATGTTACCTGGGGTGGATATAAAGAATTTGCCAACTCATCAAATCCTAGGTACCTAAGGCACCGGGCTATGAGTTTCTGATCTGCCTCTTGCAGAAGCTCCGAGTACTTGTCCATCAAGGAATGGATCCTTTTCATCATTTGAACAGCTATACTTAGATCTTTTGTGGTTTTACCTTGATAAACAGTAGATGGAAATTTGTTATAAAAGCCATTAAATTAATAAAATTTTAATATGCAAGATTGGACATCTAGCCTATTGATTGCAATTAAATTTAGTTAAAAATCACTATCATATTTGACATTAATGCAGACTTTTGGGTGTAGGAAGGACAAAGTAAAATTGAAAAGTTTAATTATCCATCATCCTTCATCTTTGTGAATTACTGAAAACACTACATCAGTGCTGGGGTTCAAAAAAACCCTGCCAGATTATGTAATATAAGATTGTGAAAGCTGAAGTTATGGAAAAATAATAAATCTTTTCTCCCTCTCTTATTTTCAAAATTTTTTACTATGCTCAAAGAAAATAGTTCTGTAATTTTTTCATATATGGATAAAATATTAGCAGCATTCATTGAGCCCTACTGTTGACCATAAATAAATATATGATATAAACCTTTAAGTCAAATTCATCTAGTACAACTGGCAAATTCAGACGTTGATAAGCCCTCCCCATTTCTTTAAAGAAACAAATATCCTTTTTATTCCTCTTCTCTGCTAATCTTTTTGTACACACCACATTTCTTCTAATCAGTAGTAACTTGTGGCCTTGTGACTAAATTCAGACTAGTGATATTAGAAACTATTGATGGCCAGATAAACTCATAACAAAAGAGAAACAGAGCTGCAAGAAGAAGGCTCCCCACCCCACCTTGTGGTCTGAATGTAAAATATCCTCATAGGGTCATTGTTTCAACATTTGGTCCCAAACTGTTGGTGATGTTTGGGAAGGTTGGAGGAAATGAGTCACTTGGGGAAGGCCTTGACATTTTCTAATCCATCCTCACTTGTTTGTCCTCTGCTTCCCGATTGCAAACACAATGTGACCAGCTCAGCATGCTATTCCTGCCTATGACACTATGTGGCTGCCAGAGAGCAGCCCTGGATCTCCCATGATACAAGAGGGTGCCAGGGAGAGTGATATACAGGAGGGCAGTGTGTGTGTGTGTGGGGGGGTCCTTCAGAGGACAACTATTGGGGTGTCCATCCTCTCCTGAGGCAGGTCCTCTCATTCCCATTGTCGTTCACAGCCGTGAATCTTCTGGCTGGCCCACAAGATTCCAGGAGATTGTCCTGTCTCTGCGTCCCTTCTCCCCATAGCCATGGCTTCCTGATTTTATGTAGCATCTGTGGATCTGAACTCTGATACTCATGAGCGCTGTATCCATCAAGCTATCTCTCAAGCCTGATTGTGCTTATGAATGTGTTCTCTTTGGCGTTAGCACCCTTTGAAATGCCATTGTTCCTTGATAACACAGAGGCAATCATACATTCCTAACGTCAGATAATGCATGTAAAATCTTATCACACAAGAGATCTAACCAGTGAATAACAAGCATCACCAATCCAGTTCACCAAAACAAGGAGAGTTAGAGATCACACACCATCCGCCTGGCAATGTTCCTTCCATGTCTTCAGACATGTAGATAATCCTGTCAATTCAACTCGAACTTTCACTGAGTTACTTCTACATGATCTCAAAAAATCTTCCAGGCTCTTCACTCCAGCGTCAAAACTCCTTTTCATTTCTTCTTCAATAGAAAGGGACAAAGCATTCCATTTTTCCTCTTCTTTTTGTTCTGCCTTGGCATCTAACCTCTTCTTATTCTCTCTAGCAATTATGTCAGCTTTTCTCTCCTGCCAAGAAAGAAATGTATATTGCAACAAGTTGGGGCTATTCCAGGAGGACGTTTCGTGATTGAGACACTTTTAATAGGTGTTTTGATGATCTTTTACTCTCCTTCCTTTCTTGCATAGACATAAAAAGTCTGCTTCCTAAAAACTAAGACTATTAACTAAAACATGACTATTTAATTTAGTGAGTATAAAGGATCTCTGTATACGATTTTCTTGTTTTCTTAACAGTATAGATTAGAGATAAAAGAGACCACTGTTCTTTGATGTTGCCATGCCTGCTGCTATGTCTGAGAATGCCTTCCTGTTTTCATCCCACACATCACCTTCTGGTGCCCTACTTGATCATACTTTTTTTTTTCTGTCGTGAAGCCTTCTCTGAGTGTCTTGTGCTGGTACCATGTCTTACTCATCTGCAGATCAGCCATCCCAGCACTCCTCAAGGTTTCCTGTATCTGTCCTGTATGTGCCTTTCTCCCCTTTAGACTGACATCCTTGAAACAAGATTGGGCCAAGTATGTCTGCATGTCTCAAACCCAAAACATTTGTTCCTGTCTAAGGAGTGATTAAGAAAAGAAAAAGGAGATGCAAGAAAGGAATGGATAGAAGGACCAACATATACATGAATGAAATGCTTCATCAGAAAAAAATGTTTCTAATTGATCTAGATACATTATGGGCCCATGATTAATGTGCTTTATTTTACCAACATGACTGTGATGGTTAGGTTTTGTTGTCAATTTGATCTTTTTAATTATCTTGGTGGGTCTCTGATGTTGTTCGCAGGAAGGCTGCCTCTCAGTAGGGGGCAGAATATAAGGAAGGTAAGGGAAGCTAGAAATGAACATAGCTTCCTAGGAGAGCAGTGCAGGAAGGAAATTCCAGAGACTCAAGAAGCCAACAAGTCTGGGACAGTGTTTCAAGACCCTTCCCTAAGGCGATATAAAGGGGAAGAAAATTCCTCTCTCTTTGCTCCTGACTGTTTACTGATGGGTGTATAATGTTGGTGATGGCTTTCTCTCTGCTTGGACCTGTGAAAGGGGGCCAATCTCTTTCTCTATTATGGAACTTCCCCTGTATTTGTAGCTTCAATAAATCCTTTCCTCCTATAACTGTGACTGGTATGGAGATTCATCCCAGGGGCATGTGGCTAACTAAAACAATGACTTATTAATTTACAAAGACAAATTACAAAATCATATTAACAAGAGATTTCTGACACATTCTCAATTGTTTTGATTAGACATAGGATTAATATGCAAACACTTGCCTATAATAAAACTTTAGCTAGCATCACTATTCAAGTATTTAATTCCAACCCATAATATTTGAGCTTTTGCAATCTTTAATCTTTGTGTATGTGTGTGTACCTGCATGCATGTGCCCACGAGTATGCAGGTGCATGTTTGTGTAGGTGCACATGCATATGTGTTTATATGTATGTGGAGGCCAGTGGACAGTTTTGGGTGTGTTTCCTCAGGTACCATCCACCTATTTGTTTGTTTTTAGGAAGTGTGTCACTCTAATCCACTGACATAGAATTTATTTGGAAGCTCAGGCTGGCTATGAACTCATGTGATCCTCCTACCTCAGCCTCCTGAGTGCTGAGAGTATAGACATAAGCCACCACACCACGGTTCACCTATATTTTTCAAACAGGGACCTTCATTTGCTTGGAACTTTCTAAATAGGCTGGACATCCTAATCAGCAAGCCCCTGAAATCCATGCCTTCACCTCCCTGGTGCTAGGATTCCAGGTATGTGTCTTTTTTACTGAGTGTTATGAGAGTCATACTCAGATCTTCATGTTGGTAAAGCAAACACTTTACTGATCAAGTAATCACCCCATCCTCAAATCTTTAATCCTGCAAGGGTTCTGTTTATCAGGTCCACTTGGCAGTTTTTCTCCATAAGACAATGGTGAGCCTTAGACTTTGGGTGTACAATATTCACAGTATCTTGAATAAGAAGACTTGTTATCTGTTGGTAATAGAGTATATTTATAAAGTGCTAAGTGTTTAATTTCTGTAAAATAATAATCCCCAACCATAAGGTTCACAGAAATAAACTAAATCCTAATGTGATTTTTAAAAGATAACAAAGTATAACCTTCCCACTGAGTCATCTATCCAGTTGCAACAAATTTTCCTGCAATTATATTATCAGAAATATTAATTTATAATTTTACACATAATAAGAGATTACAGCATGCATTCCAGAAATAAGTTTGAGCTATCGCTCCTTACATTTTATATTCAACTATAGTCCTTATAAAAATGACACTCAAGGAAGGAAAAAAATAGCAGGTATGTTACCCATTCAGGAAGAGAGTAAATGAATAGCTCTAACCTTTCATCTACAAAAAAGGTGATGCATTGATTGTTTATATAATCTGTATGATTGAAGCAAAAAATAAACACATAAGTTACATGTTCATTTTTACTGTATATGCAAAGAGAATTCATTGTCGTTAACATTTTGATGTTTGTGCAAAATTGTTAACCTGAGGCTTTAGTCACTTACTGCTTTTTTTCCTTTTCAAAATGTTATTATGTTATTACATGTTATTATTTAGAAAGGATTATATATAACAATTTATATGCAGGCTGGACTTGGTTAACAAACAACAAATACAATTACTCATATGAAAAAGAAAAGCTTTTGTGAAAAAAAATACCAAAAAGATGAAAAATTGCAATTTAAAATAGAACAAGTAATAAAAGTTAATAGACTTTTAAAAAACTTACATGTGTCTTTTTGCTTTTGGTCTCATGGAACTCCTTCTTAGGCTTAGTGTTTTGAGTTATGATGAGTTTTGAAGAAATTGTTTCTAATGAGTTCCCATAAAATCGTTGAAAACGTTCATATGTTTGAATGGACCTAAGATTCCGAGGGTCCCTCGATTTTGCTGAAAAAAGAAAAAATTTAAAATGTAACATTACTATATTTTAGCAGCATTCTAGCTAATTTTTCAGAGCCTCCCAAATACACTTGCACTTTTCTTTCTAATATGGAACACTAATTTATTTTGATTACTTTGGGTGATCTCTTTCCTGTAGAATAATTCTTTATCTTATTTAATGGGCTGACAGTTGTTTGTGACTTAATTTCCAAGCCAAATACAAAGGTGATAGAAAGAAAGAGAGGTTATAAGCATCACCTCGGTCATGTGCCCTGTTGAATGAGTTTCTGAAGACAGAATCAGGCTGGTGAGATGGCTCAGTGATAAGAGCACTTACTGCACAAGGACCTGAAAAAGTCAGGCATGACCTTGCACACTTGTAAGCCCAAAACTGGCATGAGGAGAGGGTGGCACAGACATAGGCAGATTTATAAAAACTATAAAACTAGGAGCTCCAGGTTCAGTAAGAGACTCAATCTCAAGGAAATAAAGCAGAAAGGTAAAAGAGAAAGACACATGCTACACTCCACCAGTGTGCATGGGGCCCAAGTCTTAATATACCACATGTACACATTCATGCTACACAGACCAAAAACAGAAAAAAGAGGTAAAATTAAGGGGGGAAAACACCTAACATTTTGATTCCTTACATTACCGAATAAAAAAAATTTTTTAAACTTTGCTCTATACTATTTCCAGTGAGTCATGATCATTATATATCAATATTTGAGACTTTAAAAAAAACCCACATCTTTCTTAAACTGAAAACCATCTTTCCTCACAACCCTGCCAGGCAAATGAGGTAAATAAATGCCATATCTATGCCCTTGCTCCTAAGAAACCTACAAACCCGTAGATGAATAAGCATCATTAAACAAAGAGGGAAAAATTCCCATCCCTCAGGTTCTCATCTAAATATCTAGTAGACAATTCTTATTAAATAAATAAATAATAAACTCATAATGTGATGTGTTTGGGCACCAATATAAAGGTCATGGTGTGAAAGATATTTAAATGATTTCCCAGAATCACAGAACTCACGGTCAAAATTGCACTTTGTCCTGTCATAATCATCACTAAGGGGCCTGTGAGAATGCCAGTGAACAAGCTCATCAAATTCCTTCTGTTTCACCAGTGAGGCGACAACAGGATCATCTCTGTAAGACAAAAGAAATAGACGCATATATTAAGTTGCACGCCTCCACAGATAACAAAGCTCCTATTTCATTTCTTAAAACGAACTTTGAAAATCATAGTTCTCTTTCCTTTTTCTGTAATACATTGCAGGTGACACTTTATTACAGGGTCTGGAAACTGGAACCACTCCGTGTCTCTCATGGTCTCACTGGCCTCCACACACTTTAATTCACTCATTCATTTATGAAACATAGCTGGGTGTGGTGGCCCATGCCTTTAGTCCCACCAATTGGGAGGCAGAGGTAGGAAGATCACCCCTAGACTACATGTGTAGCCTGGGCTACAGTGAGACCCTAACTCGGGAAACCAAAAAAAAAAAAAAAAAAAGAAAAAGAAAAGAAACATGAGTAGAGTAGTTTGCTCTCCGCTTAAAATCATATAAATGTCTACCAAGAATGGTCAAAGGACATGTAAAAGTTTGAACTTTAAACTCATTATGTGCTTCAAACATATATGATAGGCAATGGACCTTATTTAATCTGCTGCACTTTGAAGAATGTTTTCTGAAATGGAGCTGGAGTTTATTGAGAAAAGGCTTCCTTAAGACCCCCCCCCCAAAAAAAAAGAGCCATGGTGGAGGAGAATATCCAGAGACTTTGCCCCCTTCAGCAACAACGTGCAAAGGGGGAAGAAAAAAAGAAAAACTGGCTCCCTCTGGTGCAGTTTATACCCCCTAACCTATGGACAGATCCAGCATGCCCACCGAGGAAGGACCCCAGTGGGTAGGGGACAAAGAGGAGGGAAATGGGAACACCTTCACAAGATTTGCTCACGCAATGTATATACTTATTCATAATAAAGGCAATATAAAAAGATTTTTTTAAATAACCATCGATTCCAACAAATATTTATGAATATTTTAGTCTTACCTCTTTAGGAAAGGCAAATCTTTCAAAATGTCCCCAGCAAATGCATCAACTATAGGAGATGAAATGGGAATAAAACCCAAATTTGGCATCTTTTGCTGGGAGCCATCTGTAAACAAAAACTCATGATTCATTCAATTGTAACTTTCATGAAGAAACATAACACAGCATTCTCCAAAACTTTATGTAAATAAACATTTTATGGTCTGGGGAGGTTGGCATTCATCTTGAATCTCAGCATTTGAGAAGTAAAGTTAAAGCATCACTGTGAGTTCAAAACCAGCCTGGGGCTACAGAGTGAGGTTCAGGTTAGCCTGGGATAGAGTGAGACCCTACCTCAAAAAAGAAAGAAAAAGAAAGAAAGAAAGGAAGGAAGAAAGGAAGGAAGAAAGGAAGGAAGGAAAAAAGAGAAAAAAAAACCAAACTTTTCATATTGGCCAAAATTATGATCCAACTCCAATTCTGCTCAAAAGTGCATCTTTTACATTAAATCATTTTGGAACACCAGAGACTATAAATGAATAGTGAATATCGAAACATATAGATAGGTAAATTGGATAAATGGATGGAGATATATGATAAAGATAATGAAAATGATAGATGAAGATGGTGATGGACAGATATCTGTGCTTCTTATTTTCAAAAGTTTGCTCCATTTATTATTCTCTACAAAGACACAAAGCATCTACGAGGGAAGCCTCACAGAGATCTCCCACACACAACACACTCTCACAAGACATGAAACTGAAAAGCAGGGAGTTTTAAGAGATGACATGATCTGATACTGTTACAGTAGTCTCTTTGATCTTCCCTTATTTTATTAGCAAATACACACAATGAAAGATGACAGAGATAGTTGGCAGAGACAGATTATAGATAGATATAGATTAGATGACATAGATAATAGATAGATACAACGATGAAAATGGGGTAAACAATGAATGTTTCATTTAATGTCCAGTTCATAATTCTAGGTAAACTGCATTGCTCTGCCTGTGCTCCACCTTCCTGTTGCAACTCACTTCAGCTCTTTTCTGCAGACTGGCCATGTGGAGCAGTCCTGAAGCACTACGAATAGAGCTCAGCTGTAGTCATTACAGGAGTACCTCAGCTCCTTCCCTCTACTCAAAAGACACACTCCAAGGCAGCCTGTACCCACCTCAAGATCGCCAGTGAAATTCTCCTCTTATTGCCAACAGTAGAGATCTACTTGTTGGCATACAGCCTGCATTGGTGCTCTTCATTTTCTGCTCTGCCCTAACTACCCCATGACGTCTTCAGTAAACTACTTGAACCCACTGGTCTTTATCTAGTGGAACTCTTCTTGAAGAACAGAGCTATCTATCTATCTATCTATCTATCTATCTATCTATCTATCTATCTATCTATCTATCTGTCTGTCTGTCTGTCTGTCTGTCTGTCTGTCTGTCTGTCTGTCTGTCTGTCTATCTAATATATCCATATCTATCTGTCTATCTATACCTATACCTATATCTATATCTATATCATACTATCTATCAATCATCTGTCTATATATAAAATAGAAAATATCCTTATTAGCACAACCTAATTTCTCAGTAAACTCCTTCTAATATTCCTTTCGAATCATTTTTCTTTACAAGATTCATCATATGTAAACATCTTCAGTGATGCTGTAATCCTAAATCAAGTCCTGTTCTCCTGAAAGCAGACATATTGCTCATTCATCCTTAGATATTTTAAGGATTACATACAATTCTCCTACATTCTGACGTCCATGTTATTGGGTAACGTTACTAGTTAATGTTATTGGGGACTCAGTTACTAGACTAATTTCCTGTGTGTCCGGCTAGCATATTTGTGAGTGCATGTGCATTCCATTTACCCCATTCGTGCTCCTGAATGTGCAAATTCTTCTTTTTCTTCATTTCAAGCAAAAAGCTGGTCATTACTTGCTCAAACATTGTGTAACTCACATGATTTGTTCATTCTTGCCTTCTGAACTTCCAAATGAATCAAAGGTCAGCTTTCTTTCTAATACCCATGTCTTTTACTCCTCTCTGCTGAATGTTTATCATAGATACTTAAGGTGCTTACCATGTTTTGACATACTTATCTTGACATACATACAGTTGTGCATGGTGGCACATGTCTATAATCCTAGCACATGGGATCTGGATTTCAAGATCACCCTCAGCTACATAGTGAGTTTAAGGACATCCTGAGCTACATGACACTTTTCTCCAAAAACAATAACAAAATAATAGCATCAACAGCAAGCACATTCATAATGAAGTGCTGATACAGTAAAGCAAATTAACATATTGACCATCCCATCATTGTTTTTCTCCCTTGTCTGTTTTTTCATGGTGGTAAGAGTATTCAAAATGTATTCATTTCCAGATTACTAGTACATAATGGAAAATTCAGTATGATAAGCTATAGTCCTCAAGTATTGCATAGATGTCTATAGGTATCATCCTATATTACTGCAAATTTCTACGATTTGACCTAACCCTATCAACAATGCACCCCAAATTATTACCTACCTTGTTCTTTCTTTTTATGTATCTTTCTTAGATCCCACATGTAAATAATTCCATATTGTATTTTTCTTCTGGTAACATGCTTATTTCACTTAGCATAATGATATTTTTCCATCCATATTTCTAAATGTGAATCATCTTTTTTGTTTTCCTGTACTAGATACTAGACCCAAAGCCTCACACATAGTAAGCACACCCTATCACTGAGCTACACCCAACCTTAAGTGTGAGTAATGTTGTCCATCTATTTCTAGATCATAAACTCTCCATAACTAATAACCAATCAGCTTTCTAGCCTGCTCAATGACAATATTTGCAATGCTATAGTTTTATTTTAAATTGTGAATAACGTTTTAGAGTCTTTACTATTTTCTCAGGCTTTAAAATTTTCCTACTTAATGTCTTATACATTTTAATATGTATATATTTATATATATACAGAACATATGTAATAATTGTGATGATTACAAAATCAGAAGTAGTTATAAATTCTCAACTTCTGCTTCCTGTACTCTTAATTTTCTCCTCAGTTGTTTAATCTTAATTGTGTCCATATTTGACAAAGAATGTATTACCTTTGATTGGTGATGGATTCTTTTTAAGAAAATGAAGTTTTGTTGTTCTCAAAGGAAATGGCTTTGCCACATCAAATGTCCTTACCAACTTCGACACAGTATTCCAGAGGTGTTCAAAGTCCTTCATAATGGCATCTCCTAAACTCAAATGCAGACCTAAATAACAGTTGAGAAGAGGAAATGTGAAGAGGCAGTCACAGGCATAGAAGCACGCATTCTGATTGAATTCCTGGAGCTCTGGATTATGAGTCAATGAGTGAAATTTTCAGTTTGGTTCACACTGGTCCTACATGAAAATGACCACTAAAGTTGACTAGGTGGTGGCATATTTTAAACCTAATTTTCATTTTCTGCCTGATAGCTAAGTATTAAAATTAGAACCATCTTCAATAATAACAGATGCAGATATTTAATGATTCGAACATCCTAAAATTCTTGTGTCACTATAACTCTACAGCAATAAAACAGAATAAAAATTTATCCATACAAGATGAAGATATTGGTAAAGTAAAAGACCATCACATTTATAAACGGGCTACCCATTCTCATGGATGAAGAAACCAAATCCTACATGTCAAAGAAGTTTCAGTAATGCTCAATCAGTTACAGCACTCTCACATGTTTAATTTTTCTTTGGCTTATTAAGAAACATGACCAATCATTCTAAAAATTCAATTAAAGAGGGCTAGAGGATAATAAATTCAATAAAAGAATGCTTGGTGGATAAGAGAGCTTGCTATTTAAACATAAGGGTCTGAGAGATCCCAAGACTGGCCAAGTTCAATTCCCCAGAACCCAGAAAGAAAACCTGGGCATGGCTACACGTGCTTGTAACCCCAGTCCTGTGAGGGTGGGATTTCTGAGAATCTATCTCTCACTTCTGACCAAAAATAACAGCTCTGGGTTGAGAGCACTCAAGGAAATACATGGATGAGCGATAAAGGAGAGCACCTGACCCGACATTGTCGTCTGTCCTCTGCATGCGCGTGGGCACACCGCATCATACACACCACACACATGAAAAATTTCAATCAAAAATGCAAAAAGCAAATACAAAAATCATTATCTTTTGTAAAAACTATTAAAATCCCTAAACATGTAATGGTAGTAAAATGTTATGTATTGATATTTTTTAAGTATATTTATTTATTTGCAAGGAGAGAGAGAAAGGGAGGGAGGGAGGGAGGGAGGGAGGGAGAGAGAGAGAGAGAGAGAGAGAGAGAGAGAGAGAGAGAGAGAGAGAGAGGATAGGCACTAGGGTCTCCAGACACTGCAAACAAATTCCAGCTGCATGTGCCACTGTGCATCTGGCTTTACATGGGTACTGGAGAATTGAAGCCAAGTTCATTATGCAGGCAAGCTCCTTAACCACTGAGCAATCTCTCCAGCCCGTATTGGTATATTTATGAGGAAATATTATGTATGCATATAAATGACAATTTCAAATATTATCTGAAAATATCAGATACTAAATGTGTTTTTAACAAAATTCCATTGGAGTAATTTAAAGTTGAAAAAGATTCTGGAATACAATATTCACTCTGCAATTAAATGAAAATTATAAATGAACAAAGACTGGCAAACAGGAATTAATTCCTGTTCTCTGTTAAAATGTACAATTATTTTCAAGGCTTTAAGTCCATTATGACATTTATGTCTGAATGACAGTATAATTATTATATAGAAAGGTGTTACCTTTTTCATTCTCATTTTCAAAATAAAAAGCAATATTCTTCAACAAAGGCCCATCACTTAAATCAGAAAGGTGAGTAAAATTTATATCCCAACAGTCAAATGTGTGGATGTTTTTTAGGATGAAATAGTCACACCACTTTTTCTGAAAATGGAAAGGAGAACAGTTCTTTTGGCAGTTTTGTATTTGCAGTAGTTAAAGAATAGAAGGACTTCATACACATCCATCATCTAACTGAAATACAGGTGGGCAGATCTGCTCCCTGACTCAGTGTACATAAGCACATGCAGCTTTGTAATGATTCATGCATCATTCCTTAAAAAACGAACACATAAAATAAGACGAATATTGACAAAAGAAATCAGTAAACGCCTGCAAAGCCAACACTTGAGATCCTAGGGCACTGTCTGCCGCCATACCCCCTGGGTGTGCCCCATCTCATCTCATTGCGAAGTTAGTGCTTGGATAGGACAGTCTAAGGCAGGAGGATTGCTAGTCCAACGCGAGCCTAACTTATACAGTGCGTTCCAGGCTGGCATGCACTACAGCGAGACACACTCTGCCTCATAGAAGCAAGAATAAAAATGATAATGGTGATAATTAATAATAATTTTTGAATTTCAAGGTAGGGAAATTTTTTATTAACTCTTCATGAATGTTTTCCTCCTACTATGAATCTCAATATCACAGAAGAGTGCTTCCACTTTCTGGTGTGCCTCTGTTGTTTTTATTAATGTAGATGTCATTGTTTTCCAACTTTATGATCAGGGTGTTGAGAGATGAAAAAGAAACTCAGTCTCTCACACTCGCAGTCCCATCCACCTACTGGTGTGTCTCCACCAGACCTGTGGCTGTGTAGCTATGTTCCCAGCCAACACAAGCAGACTCCCTCCTGCAACCCCATTGAATGTGGGAGTCCATTGCATTCATGAAGTTAAGCTGAGAGCTTCAGCCCACATAACCTTAATAACAAAATAGAATTGCTTTCAATGTGAACACCTTATTCATCTGTACCAGTGGGGAAATTTCACCCAGAATTGATTGTCCAATACACACAATAATATAAACAAGTTGCCTGTTGTTTTAAACTGTTTTTAGAACCTGTGTTTTTTAAATGATGAAATTTATTTTAGCTGTTTATTTTAGTGAACTGAATATATTCAAAATATTATCATTTCAATATGAAATCAATGTAAAAATTATATGGATAAAATTATATCCAATAATGGATAGTTTACATGTTTTACATAAGGAAGTTAACAATATTTATAATTTCAATATTGGTGTCTTTTTAATATTCCATAATAAATAGGTAAGGAAACCATAGCAATCCATTACAAGATAACTAGTAGTTATGAAAGAAGATGTTAACCAGTGTTTGCAAAGAAAATAGAAGACATATGAAAAGAAAAATAAATGTGGATGTGGATATTTCCAATGTGAGAAACCACAGAAAAATCTGTGCATTAAAAATAAAGAGAAAGAAACAAATTCATAACTGCCACCAACACATTGATTTGAGAGGTGGGCCTCTGGAGAAATATTTCTTTTGTTTAGGCTTTTGGTTTTCCTAAGGTCTACAAATTTTCTATATACTTAATCTACAATGAGTAAATATAATACAGTATTGCATTGATTTATTCAGTCGCTTTTTAAAGCAGAATACAATGGTCACCAATAATCTCATAGTTAATGACATAGAAATTTCTAATCTTGACAGAGATTGTAAGAAGGAAAAAATTATAGAGGCTTTTGGTTAGGTTGTGTGGTTGCCACACCTTTGGTATAACTATGAAATATAGTTGTTAAACTAATCCAATGCATTATGCAATTAAACTTTTAAAGACTCCCAAAATCTATCACTGTTCCCATATGGATTTGTTCTGAAAGTTACTGTGTTTTTGATGGATCCATTGAAAAAAAAATATAGATTAGTGGGCTGGAGAGATGGCTCAGCTGTTAAGGCACTTGCCTCCAGTGCCTAAGGCCCCGAGTTCAATTCCCCAATACCCATATAAGCCAGACCCTCAAGGTGGTGGCCCTGGTGCTCTCTCTCTCTCTCTCTCTCTCTCTCTTCTCTCTCTTTCTCTCTCTCTTTCTCTCCCCTTGAAAATGAATAAATAAAAAATATTTAAAAATTAGATTAAATTAAAAAAAGAAATATATAGCTTAGTAAAGAGTATACTTACCATTTCATAGAAGGTGTGAATGTCTTTAATCCAATGAGAAGTGATGAATCTAGAGCGAGCTCTTTGAGACAGAGGCAAGTGGAGTAGAAAAACCACACTGAGACAATGCAGTTTGCAAAAATCTTCCATCTCCTCCAGGGATGGAAAATGGTCTTTCACCTAAATGAAGTAAAGAAGAGCCAGAGAACAGGAAGCTATGAAATTGCACATACACACAGAGATAAAAGTTCATTTGGAAAATATACGTCAAGGACCATCAGATTATTGAGGAGCCCAGAACAATAGTATCCCCCCTGCTAGTATGATACCAATAAACCACCACATGAAAATCCTATCAAAGTACAGTGTGATGCTGTGCAATTTGCACAAACCTGATTTGAATTCAGTCTGCAGTGATAGTTAACATCTTTGTTTGGGAATGCTGCCTTAAAAAGCTGACAGTTCTCCCAGATGTGAAACATGAATGACAATGTCTGTCTTAGAATGCTGTTGTAAGGACTTATGGTACAGTGCATACAAAAAGCTCAAGGCACACTAGCATCCTCTCTCGCTGTCCCTCCCTGTAGATGATTCAGAGGAAATACCTACTAAATTTAATGTCTGTTCAGCAAAAGCCAAAGTTGCATAACAATATGACAGATGATTCTTATATAAACATAAATTTTAGGGAGGAGGTGTCAGGAAAAAACATGAGTATTGTTTGAGGGAAAATGGTTGATAAAAGATAAAATATCAGAGGTGGAGAGGTGTTTCCCAGTAAAGCTGTAACTACACCTGCTGGTTGTTATCTGTCTGTTCAGGTGTGGTTTTCCTTCTGTTTTCTAAGAAGCAGTGGTACATCTCCAAAGACAGGGAGCAGGAAGCGACACAAAGGACACATCGGATGTCAGATCCTTCTGGCCAGAGTTGCTTAAGCAGAGATATAGTCCTATATGCCTGTTGAAGAAGAAAGTTGTGACAAGTCACAGTCTTTAGAAAATATATATATATATTCATAAATGATTATACTAGAAGAAGTGAATGAATGTGATTACATGAGACTATAATTCTTTGTACTAAAATACAATAAATGCCAGGTGTGATGGCACACGCCTGCCTTTAATCCCAGGACTAGGGAAGTAGGAGGTAGGAGGAGGATCGCTGTGTGTTCTAGGTCAGCCTGGGGCAACAGAGTGAGTTCTAGTTAGCCTGAGCTAAAGTGAGATGATACTTTGAAGAAAACAAACCAAAAAATGCTGTAAACAAAAATTTGCATTGGAAGATTTAAACAATTTCAATGAAACTCAAAAATACATACATACAAAGAACCTCTGTAAACCAACAAAAGAATGCATAACTCGTTAATAGTATAAAACTCTAATTAAACGCAAATAATATTTAATCAGAAAACTGTTCATCTTCTTTACTAATAGCAAAAAGTGTGTAATTATTTTTTCACTTTCAGGTTACCAAAGAACTTTTTAGTGATTATAGGCAGCACTGAAAATTATATCTTGTACTGTGCTAATGAGAGTATAAATAGGTATATGCTTAAAGACATTTCACAATATAGTTAATTACTATACAATAAGCTAAGATTTTTGATTCAAATTCTAGAAATCTAACCTAAATTAATAATCCAAAATATGGCCCAAGATATATGTTCCAAGATGGTTATCATAGAACTATTTGTAAAAACCATTTCTTAACAACATAAAATCATTAGAGAATGTGTCCCATAAAATACAATTTGTAAAAAGAGTTGTTTTTAGTTTTTTTTAGCAAATATTTTTACTTATTTATTTGTGGGGAGAGAGAGAGAATAAATGAGAATGGGAGGGTGTTCCAGGGTCTCTTGCAATAGCAAATGAACTCCAAATGCATTTGCCACATGTATCCGGCTTCACATGGGTCCCAGGAAATCAAACCTCAGCTGGCAGGTTTTACAAACAAGTGCTTTTGATAGCTGAGCCATCTCCTTGTCATACTTTGAGTTTTTTTGAGTTAGGGTCTCACTATAACCCAGGCTGACTTAGAGCTCATTCTGAAGCCCAGGCAGGCTTTGATCTTCCTACCTCAGCCTTCTGAAAGTTAGGATTAAAGGGATGACCAACACACCTAGCTACAATTTGTAAAGAAACTGTAATGGAATTTTAGAAAAGTTTCACAGAGTAACATAAAAAAAGTGTGTTGTGCTGTGTGTGTGTGTGTGTGTGTGTGTGTGTAACATGTCCTCAATACTGTAAATACATGCATGCCATTGAAGGGTATATTCAAACCATGGGTGCCTTACTACTGTGTCCTGGCACTAAAAGTAATCCACATATAATGAGAATGAAAATAGTATCCCAATGAATAATAAAACCATGGATGCTGGAATCTAGAGACTTCACTTTATTAATGAAGTTTAAACTATCCTACATTATAATGTGAATCAAGGTACTGGATTAGTTGCTGAAACTTTTCATATTTTTAAGTCTTTTTTAAAAATGTTTTATATTATTTATTTATTTGCTTCTGTGTGTGTGTATGTGGGAGGGAAGAGGGTAGTGGGCATACCAGGGTCTCTTGCCACTGCAAATGAATGCCAGTCTGGTTTTACATGGATGGCTGAGGAATTGAACTTGGACTGGCAGGCTTTTCAAGCAAGCACTTTGACACCTGATCCATCTCCCCAGCCCATATTCTTTAAATTTTGTCCTCAAATACATGCATATATAATATTATTGAACCTCCATGTGATTGGAAGGAACAGAAGCCTAGCAATGAACTTTCTAAAACTAGTGAATGCTTTTACAACATATTTAGCACAAATGTAGCACAAAACCATGGTTTTAGCATTACTTATAAAAACAAAATACTAGCACTGGAAAACAGTAATCTGAAAAGTTATGTGGAAGGGAAGAAATAATCTATTCTAGCTCAAGAGTCTATCATGCTCCTGTATCCCACTTACACCAGCTAGAGACGTTGTAGTGACTAAAGAGAGAATATGGAAACTTCCAGTAAATACAAAGGAGGACTACAATATACGCATGTATATCTTAATTCTATTTAATAGGACTACATAGCAGAATACTAGAAACACATCTACTAATATCAACAATATAGAAAAGATATCCACTATCTGTACTATTACCCATCATTATACCAGATTTATTCACTGTGGCAATTTAACCAAAGAAAGCAATTCTGGACACAAGAATGGAAAAAAAAGAATAACCAAAATATTATCTCTCTATTGGCAGTTAGACTAACTCATATGGAAAACAACAGAGAATCAGTCAGTACTTTAAAACTAAGCAAAATTAAATAAATAAATAAGCAAGCAAATAAACTTAGGCTGGACATATTGGCACTTGCTTATAATCCCAGTATTCAAGAGACAGATGCTGGAAGATAGTGCGGTGTGTTTGAGGTCAGCCTCCACTACCTAGTGAGACCCTGTCTCAAGGAACAAAATAACAGGTATGGGGAGATAACTCAATTGGTAATGAGAACCTGAGTTCAAATTCCAGAACCCACTAAATACAAAATCAAAAAGTATAAAAACTAATCACATTGGCAAATCATTTGAAATCCCAGCTCTGGAATGGCAGAGAACCACAGAGGTCTGAGACTTGTTGACTAACCAATCTAGCCCAGTTGCTGAGATATTCATCAATGAAAGACTGTATTAAAAGGCCAATTAAATAATGTGTATTTTTTCATTTTTCAAATAGGTTAAAGAAAATATGATTGTGGTGGTTTGATTC
The DNA here is from genome assembly GCA_004024765.1 of Zapus hudsonius. Classification (NCBI taxonomy): domain Eukaryota; kingdom Metazoa; phylum Chordata; class Mammalia; order Rodentia; family Dipodidae; genus Zapus; species Zapus hudsonius. The sequence goes on along the minus strand of PVHP010001835.1, from coordinate 30,678 downwards.
AGGTGTCCCCAGCAATGTGTTCTGAATGCTCGGTCCCCAGCTGATGGCAGTTTGGGTATTGGAACCTTGCTGGAGCTGTGTAGCTGGGGGCAGGCTTATGTGTTCATAGCCAGCTTCCCCTTGCCAGTGTTTGGCATACTCTCCTGTTGCTGTTGTCCACCCTGATGCTGGCCAGGAGGTGATGTCTACCCTCTGCTCATGCCATCATTTTACCTGCCATCATGAAGCTTCCTCTGGAGTCTGTAAAGCAAAATAAACCCATTCTTCCCATCAGCCTCCTTGTGTTTTTTGTTGTTGTTGTTGTTGTTTTGTTTTGGTTTTTTGGTTTTTTTCTGTGCAGCAATGAGAAAGCTGACTACAACAATGAGTGAGGAAATACAGTAAGAATAAACCATAATTAAAGCACTACCAAAAGTATTGTGGAATAGGGGAGTAATGGAGGAATAGGGGAGGAATGGAGGAAATGTGATCAGATTAGCAAGGGTGGGAGAGGCAACTTCTTTCAGTACATATATCTTTATAGCTCAGATTATAGAACCAGAACAATACTTCATGTACCTTTTCACTTACCTTCCAAAATGAACAGATCTGAATGATTAAGACTCAAAAGAAAAATGATTCTCGATGAAACTGATTGTATCAACAATAACATAAAAACACTAACAGTTTTGGAAGAAAAAAAGTTAGCCTGAATATCTTTGGGAAAACAGTCTAGTGGCATCTTAAGAACTATAGATAAAAACTGCACATATATTCTATAATCTTAGTAAATATATTCCTCACACAGCAAGGTCAGCAATTTTAAAACTATTTCACATTTATCCTAGAACTGAATGAGAATATCAATATATCAGAGACAATTAAAGCTGGATGTCTCCCAAGTGTAGTATGCGATGACAAAAGGGAGGGGCAAATGAACCTATGGGATAGAACTGGAAAGAAAGATAGCAGTATGAATGTGTGTACCTTAATACAGATTAGTAAACAAGTAGACACTTCAGTGTGTCAACAGATGTAATTAAAATAGAGACATGTCCATAGACAAGGGTTGGTATATTTCTGTCTGCTAAAATAACACTTTAGCAGAGAGGAACAATACTGTTTCCAGATCTGGGTTTTAGCAGCTAGATCTCCTTGGACAAGAGGCTAATTTCAGTGCTGGTACAGAAAATGATATAAAATGAGACTGGAAAATATAGATACTTCAAAAAGAGAGAAGTAAAGGACTAAAAGAAATGAGAACATAGGTTTAAAACTAAAGGAACTTATCATATACCTGCCTGGAACAATTTGAGCACTAAAACAATCCTAATACTAGATTTCCATTTATGATTTAAAGTATCATTAGCCCATACTGACATAAGTAAATAACCAGATAAATAATTAGATACAGGACTAGGGCAACTCTCCTCCACAGTGGCTTTCTGTTTAATAACCTGAAGGGGATGAAATAAAAAATCAGCATTAGCCAAGCCATCAGTAAGACTCTTATGGGCAAGAATGTTCAAACTGATCAGCAACAGAATGTGCTGCCATAAAGAATCCTTCAACGAACGTATTAATTACAAATAGAAGGTAGCTTCCAAGGAATAAAAGCTCTCCAGACACCAACTTAAGCAGTGTTAACATCATGAATCCTTTGTCACAGGACACTAAGGGTGGATTGATTACTTCAATGGCATTCTTACTATTAATTTCTAAACTGACTAATTGTTCTCAATTTGAATTGTTTAGTAATCCACAGTAATCTTGGGTGGGTCTCTGAGGTTGCTTACAGGAAGAATTAACTAAAGTAGGAGGTCCCTCCTCTAGAGTGAGGCATCCCCCAGAGTGGGTGGCCCTCTCAGTAGGGAACAGGATATAAGGAAGCTCCAGGGGAAGGAGACCGTTTTCTCTTCCTTCTCCTACTTGTTTGCAGGTATATATGTGTGTGTGTGCATTTGTACATGCATGCATGTGTGTGTAGGGGGGGATGATGGCTTTTCTCTATGTTGTGTGTTTGGACCTATGAAGGGGGTCAGCATCCTTCATCATTACTGAACTTCCCCTGGATCTGTAATTACAATAAATCCCTTCCTCCCATACTGTGCCTGGTTTGGAGGTTCAGCCCAGCTCATATGGCTGACTACAACACTAATCATCATATAAGTCCAAATTGAAGAATATTTTAAAAATAACTATCAACCTTCAAAAATGTCAAGTTCACAAAAGAAAAGGAAAGATTGAGAACAGACGAAGCATACTACAGAGAAATAATAGCTATACCAGTGTGCTACCCTGGATATAATCCTGGAACAGAAAAATCAGTGAGATTAAAATAAGGTCTGAAGTTGTTAATACAATTATAGCATGCCATTGTCAATTTTCTGATTTGATAAATGTGTCATGTCATAGTGACATTAGAAATTAAAACCAGGAAAAGGTTGATGAGAATGTATAGGAGCTATATACTACTTTCTGAAACTTTTCTTTAATTAAAAAAATCAGATCAAGCATGCAGATATTGCTCAAGAGTTAAGGCACTTGCCTATAAAACCTAATAACTCTAGTTTGATTCCCCAGTACCCACATAAAGCCAGATGAACAAAAGGGGTACATGTGTCTGGAGTTTGTGTGCAGTGGCTAGGGGCCCTGGCATGCCATTCTCTCTCTCTCTCTCTCTCTCTCTCTCTCTCTCTCTCTCTCTCTCTCTCTCTCCTTGCAAATAAATAAAATTAAAAATATTTTATATTGGGGGTTGGGGATTTAGCTCAGTGGATGAGTGCTTGCCTAGCAAGCACAAGGCCCTGGCACTGCAAATATATATATATATATATATATATATATATATTAGTTCAAATACAAGTGTTTTCAAGATACATTACCTTTTCAATCATATCATTGCATCTTAAATCTCCAAATAGATGTGCTAATAATGGATCTTCACATTTTTCCAATTTGTTAAGCAGAGTTCTATAAGCACTCCTAATAGCAGTTTCATTCTATAAAACAGAGAAAAGTTAGAAAAATTGTCATAACTATAATACATAATTATTTCCAACTACAGAAACTTAGAAATCTCAGATAAAGTTATGTTCCATATAATTTGAGTTTAATCATTGCACTGTTATAGTTGTAGACAGCAACATTTCAAAAGCCTGCCAGTTTTCAATATAGTGTGACTTATGCCTTAACAGTTTTATAAGGATACAATAGAAATAACAAAAGTCACTCTTTTAAATGCACAATTCAATGACTTTCAGTAAATTTACCTGGTTGTGAACCCATCGTCAAAATCTAATTTTAAAATATGTGTACCAATCCCCACAAAGCACCTGTACATTTATCACAACATACTTTACTATTTTATATTTTAGCTGTGCACATAAACAGAGAACACTCATAGCCTCCCCATAGGTACCAGTCACCTGGCAAGGGCCATTACCCATATTTTAACGAAATTTCCACTAGTCATTAAAAGGGTTAATTAAATGTTTTTCTATTTTGGGTAGTCCTCAAATTAATTAAACCAATAACCTTCTTCAGGTGAATTTGAATTTCAATAAATTAGGAAATAAATTAAAGATTAAAATCCTCCACTTAAAAAATCCATTCTTAAGAAGATATTGGGATGGCTGTTAATAGACACTCATAAAATTCAGATTCAGAAACTTCTAACACAACAGGGTACTACCACCTAGACATGGCAAAAACTGTTCTAACAGAAGACAGTGAGCTTAACTGATAAGTATACTTCCTTCCAACATAAAAATGAAACCCATGGTTTCATATATTTTCATAACATGACAGACATCTGAATGTGTCCAAATTCATGAGAGGTATATAGCACAATTCTCAAAGTTAATTTGCTTAAAAATAACTTTGATAAAACATTAAATGATCTTCATCTGCAGAACTCATCAGAAGTGGTGAAAAACTGGATTTATTTGTAAAATGAGTCTTCTGAAATTTTTATTCTGAAAATTCAACAAATACAACCCCAATATGGCAAAAATGTGATATGTTGGTGGTCTAGTGGTGAACGTAGCTGTCTTCTAATATCACAGAGTAATAAGATCATGGAAGTTGAATTCTAAGAATTCAGACAAGTTAATAAGATTACAAAAAGAAATAAACTTATCTCTGTTCCTTCCTTTCTTCAATAACCTGAACCCCTCTGTTCTCCCGAAAAGCAAACAGACCAACTACCATTTCTTTAGTGTGTCTTGGCAACCAAGGCATAGCTTTTACCTTCAATTTAATGCATTTCTGGTCTTCATTAGCTCGAAGACAATATAGCACACAGGGCAAGGGGAGAGAGTTTGGCTTTTTCAGAGTGTTTTCTGTTACCCATGTGTTACTCTATTAAATAAGCTACTTATGTGAGTACTCCTTCATCTGTAAAATACTAGCACTTGTCAAATGATATTTTTGTGGAGTTTAAATACAAATAATTTGTACAAAGTGTCAAGACTGATTGTCTGATAAAAGGCCTACAGTAAATCATTATGTGTGTATTATAACTATTATTATTCATTTGTATATTTTTCCTTAGACTACAATAGTTCCTATCTGGTAGGTAAAAAGGAAACTTAAATAAGTAATTTAAAAAATTATAATACAATTCTAGAAGAAAATTGACTCTTAGACAAAAATTACCTCGTTGAAAAATTGCTGGATTCTATAAGAGCTTTGCATGTGGTATGCATAAAGACGAAGGATGTCAGATGCTTGTCCTGAAAAAAGCACAACCTCAACTTGCATCGACCAAGATTGAATGACTAAAAAGTTGAAAAGGTGTGTCTGAAATTTGTTCAGGCCTGTATCTGCAACTATCAGGAAATATGGGCGATTCTCTTCCAAGAAAACGGTCCAGTCCTCTGACAAGCATCCGGAAAATTTAGTCCAAACCTCAATGGTGGTGTTCTTCTGAAGATGGAGAATTAAAGCAGTTCTCAGAGAAAGAAGTCTGGGGTATGTGAAGTAGACACGCTCGACGTCCTGTGGAGGAGGAGGCAATGTGTATTTTAAATTATCATTTGGTATTTTGCTATATTTTGTTGGTCAGCACATTCTTTAAGGGCATTAAAGGAATATAATGTAGCAATTCTGCTCTATCATAAAGTTAGAAATGACCTAAAACTTGGCTATTTCAAAAATGTATACAAATAGCATGCAGAATATGTCACCTTGCACAATGGTAATATGCTTTTGATGGAGAAAACCAGTTGCTCTCTGATTGGATTTGAGGCCACTCCAGGGGAGGGAATTCATGCCTGGTATTAAAAACCTAATCAAGAGCCCATGGCTGGGGAGGTCATAAGCTATGCTGGGAAAGCTACTACTGTTAATTGTCCAAATGGATATATTATACCCATCAAAAATGTCTTCTAATTACTTATTTTAATGTCCATATCTTAAGGCTACTCTCACTTTTTCTTAGAGAAACTTCTCTTTTCAGGTGATGAGGACTACTGTGGACACTCCAAACTCACCAAAGTGCTGAGGATATGTGACAATGGAGTATTCAGCACTAAGTGAGACCTCTCTATCACACCCTTCAATGTTGACAGATAATTGTAGAAGAGGTGGCAGAAAGAATGTAAGAGTCAAAGAAAGTGAAGGAGTGTTTTGGAATGCTGTCTTCCAGACACAACGTTGTCATTGTTTTCATGATCCCATAGTGGCTGACACTATGTACACAAGACCTGCATAATATGAGGGCAAAATAAAAATGAAATCGAAATAGAACACAGACTAGTTGAAGAGACCCTAGAGAGGACAGGACAGGAGAAATAAAAAGAGGGTGGGGTGAGGGGATTATGATCAGAGTACATTGTGTATACCAATGGAGGTCATCAATAGAAAGTTTGTTTTTTAATTATGCAATGTCACTTTTTGAAATTTGAAACATCTGTGCCCTATTAGCAAGTCCTTTGTCCTCAGAGTTTATCACACCTTCCCTTTCCGCTTTCCAATTCTTTTCCTCTCCAATCTCATTTCAAAGAGAAAAAGGGCAGAAAAAATATGTAAATGCAAGATGTGGATAAAAATTATGTGGAATGGGGAATTCAAGGGGGCCAATTGGTTCTACATTACTTCAGACTATCATGATAGTCTTTACATTCCAACTAGATTGTAAGCATCAAACCAGAACTCTGGCTCTTTCTTCAAAACACTGCTAGCAATGTTGAAAGGTATAGCAAGAATGTGGATTGCAAAATGATTGAACAAACGTACACCCAAACCCTTCAGTAGCATCTTAGTTACTGTTTGGGTAGGAATCAGAAGAGGTCAATAGCACCTATACTCATGGGAATTTGAAATTGTTAACACTTTCTTAATTACAGTTATTACCTGAAAAAACAACAACAAATATGGTAATCCATTAGAGATACTTACTATAGAGCTCACAGAACAAAGAAGTAATGCGTTTGTATGAGCTAAAATACAATGTGCTTTGTGTTCAAAGAAGTCTCCTTCTGAGCTTTGAAGACAAAGTAGCTCTCAGAGTTGGAAGACTAACAACCAGTGAAGTCAGGGAGGCCACAGCTGAGATGCTCCATCTACCCTTATGATTCTGTGCACCCTGATAATACAGTTCTATCATTACAGTTAAAAATAATTTTAAGTGTAGTTATTTCTGGATATTGACATACTTAGAGTTTTTTTTCATCTTCTCTTTAAATTTTCTGATTTTTTTGTTTTGTTTCATTTGGTCTGGTCCTGCTTTGTTTTTGTACTGGGGATGGAACCCGTGGTCTTACAGATAGCATAAAAAGTACTCTACCGTGATGCTCCCCTTTCCAGATATTTTACTTTAAAACAGGGTCTCCCTAAATTGTCTAGGCTAATCTTGAACTCACTTTGTTTGAGGCCTGGGTAGGTCTTAAACTTGAATTCTATTGTCTCTGCCTCTACCTAGTTTTCTGAATTTTAAAAGATGTGTTTTAATTTGTAATAGTGGGGAAAGACTTGTAAAATAACTTAAACAATTTTAGTTATGGCCAGAAATGCTGGTGTTTGTCTGTAAACTCAGCACTTGGGAGGTAGAGGCACAAGGATTAGGAGTTGAAGGCTAGCCTCAGCTACATGAGACCTTGTATCAAAAAATAATGAATAAAAAAATAAAGAAATTTTAGTTTTAGTTTTCAGATCATGGAAAATTCAACTGCTCCATGTTACCTTGAAAAAAACGATGGCAAATTGTCCTCCTTTCTTAATAATATCCAAGAGATAGTGCTCAATGAGGTAGAAGAAATGGAGAATAGCTCCAGGATTTAAGGACTCCTCAAATGCATATGAGACAAGTAATGAATCTCCATCAATCAGAAAGAACTCAGATTCAACGAAATCATTGAATATGCTGGAATAGCTGAAATAAGAATAAAAACAAAATTCACATTTAGGTTAAATAATATCGCACAAGAGAAGTCAGATTCATATTTTATTATCATCAATAACCTAACTTGTTCAACACATGTCTTCATACATAACATATGACATATACTAATATGGCAAATATATAATATGTGAAGATGTATTTACACACTGACATAGACACAGATAGAGATGGATATACCAAAGTAAAGATAAATGGATACAAAGAAATAGGGACTATTGAATATGATTTCACAGATCTTTATTACTACAAAAATACTTACCCAGCAGTTATCATTTTGTCTAAAATTCTCTGCAACATTTCCTTTAAAATAGTGCATTCTTCTAAAAAAAAAAGAAATGAGTGATTTTGTCATTTCTTTTTTAAGGGAGCTCACAATGATTTTTAGAAGAGATAGTAATACAATTATTTTAATTCTGCTAGATATGTGTAAATTATATTTTATACCTGTAGAAATATTTCAAATCAAAAAAATTACCCATTCTTGCTGCTAACTGCACCTCCAAGCTGAATTGGCAAGTATTAAATAATAACAAATATACTTCTGTTACTCTGATTCCTCTAAATGGCAGTTATTTCACGACAATGGTGTGCCTGCAATGAAAGAGAAAACATAATAAAGCCTCTCTCCACAATCATATTCTAAATGACTATATTGAAAACAGAATACCATGCAACAAGATGAGAATGAACAAGTGAATGTACGGTCAGTTCTCAAGGAACAAAATCTTAAGGAAAAAAAAAACCTAAACTATTATTAATCATATAATCTGTAGAAAATTTTAAATGTGACCAAGTCCAAGAGGTGAGAAGCTTCCTTTAAAAAGCAATGATGTTGATGGGTTCTGTAGGATTGAATAATAATTAAACAAAACAGGGTAAAAGAGTGCTGAAAGCAGAGATAACACCAAAGCATCCCATGCAAAGGCTCTGTGGCAAGAAGGAATATGGCTGGAACTAGGTACCTGAAAGAATCCAAAGTAGGAGAAAATGATAGATAGCCTGAGAAGTACACACATGCAAGAGCTTGAGGACATGCTGTATGTCGCAGAAACAGTTTATGGGAGGAAAGGGTTTATTCCAGGCTTACAGAGTCCAGGGGAAGCTTCATTATGGCAGAAGAACCTGGCTCACTTTGTCATACATTAATAGCAGAGAGAGCACAAACAGAAATCAAGCTGGCTATAAATACATAGTAGGCTAGACTCAAGCTCCACCCCCTGCCTCCTCCCCTCCTCACAAATAAATAAATAAAAATGTTGTCAAAAATAAGAGTGCTTTAAAAAGGATATCTCCATGAGTAAAATTCTTGTTAGACAAGTATTTGGAAGTATTTGGATCCTTGGAGTCTATAAAAAACAAACAAGGTGCCTACATCTGTAATCCAGTGCTCCCACATTGAGATGGAAGGCAGAGACAGACCGCTCAGCAGCTCATGGAACAGCTAGCCTGGCACCTGCAGTGTTAAACAAGAGAAGTCAAAGGTGACGAACAACACCATAACACATACATGACCATCCTCATGCAGAAACTCGCACCTACACATGCACACGTCGAACATACACACAAAGATTAAAACAAAAAGAGAGTCTGATTCCACAAGATGGTATGTTCCCTGACATTCATTGCCCAGGTGTGTCTGAAACTATAGAACTGTTTTTTTATATAACATAAAATCTAATTGCATCATTTATTAAAGAGTTGATAGTTCACTCCAAACAAATTAATGGAAACTTGTGTCCTAGAAACTCAGAACTTGTCTGGAGAAATAATATACAAAAGTTGAAAGATATAATATAGATTTTAATTGAATAATCATAACTACTAATGAGATGTGGCTGCCTGTTGAACATGGCACTGCTTTTGCACAATTAACATGTTCATTATCTTAGATTAGTCCTTTTCTCACTCTCATTCAGAGATGCATCTGTTTTGCAAATGGTGATAATTACTGGGGATGCTCAAAAGTCATCAAAGTGCTGAGAAGTGACTGTTGAGTGCTCATTAGTAAATGCAACATCTCTATCATGCTTTCTAATGTTCAGGGCACATTACAGAAAAGGTAGAGGAAAGAACATAAGAGTCCAAGAATAGGAGGAGTTCCTAGGAACACTGTCTTCCGGACATGAAGTAGCAATTTCATGCATCTTTTGCTATGGGTTACCTGCACAGTATTGGACCCATCAGAAACTCATCATTGACGATGGAGAAGGAAAAAAAATCAAAATAGAAGGGGTGTTCAGTAGGATATGAGGAAGGAGAGACCAAAGAAAGTAATGGAGGGGAATGTATAAACAAAATACATTATGTACATGTATAAAACTGTGAATAAAATGGTACAAAATGAAAAAAAAAAAAACACCAGATTCTTGAGACTAGACAATAAAATAAGAAGCCAGATGAATAAACATGATTCAGCAACAGAAAATACTATCAAAATTCCTAAATATTCCTCCCAAAGGATCAAAAGTATATTATCATAAAAAAGAATAATAAGCCAGTTCAACAAAAAGAAAAGACTGAAAGCAGCGCACATGACAATCGCAAACACAGCTTCAAGCAGGTCGATGGGCCCAGGCCAGTGTTCCCAAGTCCTCTGGAGGCTGAGGCAGGAGGATCGGAAGTTCAAGGCATGTTCCAGAGCAGCAAATGAGTGAGGTCCTGTCGCAACAGAAAGCGTGAAAAGAGACCTTGGAATGTAGTGTAGAGACAGAACCCATGCTTGCATGGGAGGCTCTGGATACAATCCCCAGTACCAAAAGAAAAAAAAAAACAAAAAAAAAAAAAACGAGTTTTCCATCAGTGATTTGATTTTGACCTTGGGAATTTTCCTATCATTCAATATTTTTACACAGACAATTTTTGCATGTCATCTTCCACAGCTTTGTGGATTTCACTTCAACCATCTGTGATGAGTTTAAGCTTCCTGATTCTGATGCCACTTCTCCTTTTCCACTGTGGAAAAAATCCAGTTATTTTAGAGCTAAACTGTATTTTACCATACAAAAATGCTTTCCTTGTAGAAACAGACTATTTTCTTTTTACCCTTTTCTTTATTAATAATATATTCTCACATCCTTCTTCACACTTTCTCTCTCTCTCCCTTGCTCTTTTTATGTGTCATACTTACTAGATCTTTATGAGCTTTTCTTTTCCTTGAGACTGAGCAACATAATGAAAACATTTACCAACTTATTAAGAGAAGAGTGAATCCAAGTAACATTCATGACATACGGTAACAAATTAAGATGGCCTGTGTGTACTATTAACCTGTCAGGTCCTACTCTGACCTTGTTACTATCTGGCTTCTTTGAGAGGCCCCTTTACATATGTTCCTTGGTCTCACATAAACATGAAGGCAGAAGGGAGAGAAATAAAGAGTCAAAAATTCTTATTCATTAGTAATTACAGTTTGGGATCCTGGGTGAAATAGCAAAAGATACTTTTCTTGAAGGACCAAAAGAAAAACAGAGAGGATATCTAACAGTGCTGGCTGGACAGGAGACTTGTCACATCCCGTGAAGGAAGGCTGGATCCAGAGCATTTATATATTGATTTTTTAGTAATACATACCATAGAGAGATGCCTTATATCTAAGATTGATATAGGTTTGCTACTTGATTACACTTGGAAATTCTAGGGGCAGATTAAGTTTTGTTCCTTACTGTTTTGGACATTAAATAAAATATTAAAAACAAATACATGGAGAGTATACTCTACAGTAGAAACAAGGAAAAGAATTATATTTCTTAGAGATTCCTTAAAAGAAAACAAAGGTCAGAGGTGACTCTTGTTATATAGATTCTTTTCTATTTTTCCAATGGGCCACAAAGCAACTCTACTTGTAAAAGAGGATAATGTTTATAGACTCATTTAAAGGTCATTTTCCTTCATAATCTAATACATGGAGTGGCTAAACTCTATCACAATTATATATCCATTTCTTCTTTTTTATAGGAATATAACCAGAGCAGCCTTCCAGGACACGCACCAAGGGATTGTTGACAGAAAAGGAGGCTATGACATCATTCCTATCAGCCTTGAAGTAGACCCCACAGAATAGAACAGGTAACAAACTTGAAACCAGAGGCCAAACAGATCATGACATGAGGAGAAACAGAACAGAAAGCATTTTTAAACTTTGAGGTCGAGTAAGCTTTAACCCAGGAACAATTCAATTTTCTGAGTGCAAGGAATGGTGAGACTATACCAGGTACTGGGAAAGAGACAGTCCCCAAGTGCAATCACTTGGAGCACACTGGGGAGGTTCACAGCCCTGACCCAGAGGGGTTTCCTATCTAGGCACCCTATAGGACTCCTCACTAACTCAATGAGCCATGTGAGGTTCCCAAAGCTGCCCCAGCAGAGTGGCCAGAATATGTAATCAGAATCCTGGAGATCATGGTGCCTGTTGTCACAAACACCAACGAATCGAGAAGAGAATTGAATCTGTGTTACTGGCAACATGAAAAGGCAATGGGTGAGCGCTAGGAAATACTGTGCAGGCTGTTGCAGGGGAGAAAACTCACCAATCCTCTTAACCCATAGAAAAATCTGCCAACTATATAGCTGACCAGCCAGGCAAGATGAGTCTGCCGGTGTGATAATGGCATGATTATTATGAGGGTAACTGCTGCTCTCTGACTGGACTTGAGGCCTGATCCACAGGGGCCAAAACCCTGGAAGGCCAAGGGTGCTGGGGAGGAAGCTACAACTATTGCTTGGCTAAATGGAATATCACGTCTATCAAATTGTCCTCTGGATGCTTGTTTTTATGTTCACAAAGAAGTTCTACTCTTTCACTCATAGAAGCTTCTTTTCACAGAAGGCAGTGACTCCTGGGAAGGCATAGACTCACCAAAGTGCTGAGAAAAAGTAACAGTTAAACGCTAAGCTTTAAATGAGGCATGTCTGTCACACCTCCCAAGGCTCCTGGAACATGGCAGAAAAGGAGGAAGAAAGAATGTGAAAACCAAAGGATAGGGAGGAGTGGTTTTGAACATGGTATTCCAGACACATGGCGACCCCTGCATTCAGGACTTCACAGCAGCTCTCATTACCTGCACAATATTGGGCCCATCAGCATGGCATCGTGAATGAAGAAAGGTCAATGTTGGTATTGCTTAAGGAGGGCACGGAGGACAAAGAGTTAAGAGGGTGTTGAATGAGTTCAGAAACCCCAGCGGTGTTTCCCTATCTCCACCCTCAACTCTGAGACACTCAACCCCCCAAAAAGCATGCCACATAGACCCAGGTTCATACCCCAGCTGTGCCTAGAAGGTGACAGTTCTACCCCCACCAGCTGATACGTGCCAAGCTCATGTCCACATGCAAAGCAGGTATTCACAGGTTGCTGATTTCTTCCAATCTCCATTGTCCATTTCTTTCCCTCCATCCTCCTCAATTTCTATTTAACCCACGATGCTGATATAATAAATTGGGATTTCTTGTCATGGGATGCTTTTCCCCAGGGTCTTTGCCCTTTACTGCGCTGTAACACATGGGGAACCATGTTTCCCCTAGGAAGCCATGCTTCCATAGCTGAACACACACAGAGTTATAACACTTCTGCAGGCGCATATGCCTCCATGGGTGCCGGTTTCGGGTCCCCCACCACCACTGCCATTGCAACCTCGCCACTCAGAGCATGGCAGCTCCCTCCTTCCCACGGTCCCCTCCATGCCACTGCCACAAAGCGTGCCTGTCCCCTGGTGTCAGCAACACACCTGGCCCCGGGACAGCAGCAGGCCCAGCGCTTGCACAGGCACACCAGGACCACTAGCAGCCCTGGGAAAACTCCAGCAGACCCATTCCTGTTCCTTTTTCTTTTTTTATTAAAACAACAGGTGAAATTAAATGAAGATATTTAATAATATATATTTAAATAGATGAACTGATATAAATAAACTGCTTAAAGTAGTGTCTGGCATAATAGTTAAAAATTAAAATGAGAAATATTTCTGTATATTCTGATAAAAAATACACATTTTCAGAGGAGGGAAGAGTGGGAAAGTGATAAGAACTTATGGAAAGAAAAAAAAAAAACACGTATTTAGTACGTCTACGGGGATCTATCTTGAAACCAGAAGTCTGTGTTCAAACAACCACCCAGGTCATTGGGAAGGCAAAAAGACATGATTAGGCTCCAATAATTCAGAAAATTCGCTATCTATATATCTTAAATTATAATGTTTAAAGAAACTTAAAGGTGAGAGGTAAAAATGAGGATAGTCAGGAAACAGTAAAACTGATATGTATTCCAAAACACTGAAGGTGTAGCAGGGTGAGCTGGGGGTTAGAATTTAGATAAAGCCCAGCAAAAATTCTAATGTGCCCCCAAAATTAAGGAATACCTGAGTTCTTGTCTACAAAGTTAAATTAAAATCATAGAAAACAAGATAGTAAGGTAGAGTGGGAGGCTTTATTATTTAAGGGAACATGGGGAGTTACAGAGTTCTCCAGCCACCAGTGTGGGGAGAAAACATGGAAAGTTTAATAGAATTTATGTTGTTCAGCTAAATAAGCAGAAAGGGGAAACCTCATGATAAGAAAAGATTCAGGTGGAAGAGAAATCCAGCCCATCACCACAGGTGAGGTCCCTTGAGAGTCAGAGGTCCTTCTTCTAGGCCATGTGGGTGAGGAAGAGAAGCCGGATTAATTGTTCAGTCAGTATTTCCTGCCCTAAGTGGGCAGGGAGACCATTGATTGGTTCATACCTGACCAATAAGTTTTAGCACCTAGGTTTGGGCTCTGGCTAGAGACACTGCCCACTCAAGGGGCAGGTGTCTATGGAGCTGCCTGACCGGTCACAATGGGAGCTATATAAACAGCTTAAATTTGGTAAAATCTATTTGACAAGGATTTGGAACTTCTTTCCCACCCAACCATATAGCCTACCATAAATCATATGCAATCATAATCATAACTTTTCAACTGCTGTTTACTGGGTTTCCACTTTTGACTCAGCATGGAAACAAAACACAATAATTAATGCTGACACAAAATACTGGAAAACAAAGCAAACTTTGATGATGAGGATGATGAAGACATAAAGATTATCATACTATAACAACCAAATTGGGAGGTTCAGAAGAGGGGCAACTAGATAAAAAGAATGCAGGCAAAGTATCTCCTCCTTCAGAGAAAGAGGTGCACAGACAGTATCTAACAATAATGTGTCAAAATGCACTAAAACATACATATACACAAAATGCAAATGCCCTAAAGGTGGCTTCTGAAATGAAGTTGCTCTTCGGCCTTTCTGACCAGTACTCCACACCTGAGTTATCAAGCAATCGACAAGGACAGTTTCAGTTCTAGAAGGAATCCAGCTGGTAAGTAGAGACCAGTAGATAGCATACCATCTCCCAGTGCCTAATGCACTCACGGATACCGGAGTGTTGGTGTGTTATGTGAGCATATGACAAAAGTAGAGGCACCATCAGCCTCTTCCTCAAAAAGTCAAACTTCAATTTCGTCAAAACTCTAGTAATTATTTACAAGGCACTTACAGACCTGTTAAATGGCATAGCAAGAATTAGGGAAATCTCCCCAGAGGAAATATATATATGTATATGTATATGTATATGTATATATATATATTAATGATATATTATATATTACATGTTACATTATATATATATATATATATATATCCATGGTAATCCCCATATCACTAAATAGAATATATATTCCCACAGGAAATTCCCCATATCACTAAATAGAATATATATTCCCACAGGAAATTCCCCATATCTATCCATTAAAGGTATGAGACAGATATGGGAAAGCAGCTTGTAGCATCCTTTTCTTCCATCGGAACCTTAAGACAGAAAAATCTCCACAGGAATATATATTAATTATATTAATTAAATGCATTCATATATAATATATATTACCATACCTCTAAATCTCAGATATTAACCAAAAAGTTAGAAGAAAGAAAAAATTAAACTGTCTTAAATGACCTATTATCTCATCACAGTATTTTTAGGATTGAGTTCATATTCTGACTCAAGAAGGAAGAGGAAAATGCAGAATAGGAGAGGAGGGAGGCCAGGAAAAGAAACAGGAGGGGAGGGAGCAGAGAGAAGGCAGGAAGGAAAAGGAAGTGTGTGAACCATTGGAGCAGAATGTTGGAAGTCCTGATGGAACATGGATGCTCTGAATAAAGTGTGAGCAGAAGAGGTGGCCTGTCACAGATGGATGAATTTGAAGATGCTAAGTCTCTGCAATCTTGTCACCCTCATACCCTGTCTGACCTCTTTCCCTTGGGCGGCACAGTCTCTCGGGTGAGTGAGTTGCTTTACAGAAGACAGCATCGTTACAGACAGGGGAAGGCTCCTGATGACTGGAATGGCACAACCACCTTGTGAGGGAAGACTGACAGGTGGGAATGTTACGGTTTAGACAAGAATAATCCCCAGCCAACGATTAGCGTGGCAAGGGAACTTCAAACAAATATGAATCCATCATTGTAACACCCAAGAGTGAAACGGGGAAGCTGAGGCAGGAGGATTGCTGAGAGTTCAAGTCCATGCAAATTCAAGGTCAGCCTGTGCAATATAAAGAGTACCAGACAAACTAAGGCTATGTAGGAAAGAGCGTAAGAGAGAGGGAGGGAGGAAAGGAGGGAGGGAAAGAGAGAGGGAGGAAGGAAGGAGGGAAGGAGGGAGGGAGTGAGGGAGGAAGGAACAAAGGAAGGAAGAAAGAAGGGAAGGAGGGAGGGAGGGAGACAGGGAGGCAGGGAAGGGAAGAAGAAAAAGGGATAGGCAAGGGAAGGGAGGGAGAAAGAAGCAAAGGAAAGGGGGCACCCAAAGAAGGAAAGAAAGAGGGAAGGGAAAAGAAAGGGGAAGAGAAAACAGAAGCACGAGGAAAGGGTGGGAAAAGGCTGCCCAGAACTCATCTGGGAGCTCTTGTGCAGACCCTAATTCTGCATATTTGCCTCTGAGCCTGAGCTCTCCAAACCCCGCGCTCACCTGCCCCAGGCCCCTTAGGTCTGCAGCTCTGGCCCTGCCCAGCCCAGGGGACAGCGATCTCTGCATCGCCCCCTGCCTGCTTGCCTCCGCAGGGCCAGGAGGCCCGCAGCGTCCACGCAGACCTGGGACCAGACAGAGCCCCCAGCCTCCTCCCAACACCCCTCAAGCCCCGCCCTAACCCTTCAGCACTCCCCACACCAGACCCACCCAGACCTGCTGCATCCTCTGCGCTGAGACAGAGCAACCTTGAGCCTGGAGGCTGCACTGGGAGCTGCTGGACCTCGCTGCCAGCCTTTTATGCCTGGAGAACAAGTTTCAGTTTCCTTTCTGCTGGGAGAAGCCTTAAGTTTCTATTTCATTCTTCCTTAAAGGGCTCGCATGGATTTGGGGGGCGGCAACTTTTAGCATTCTCCTCTTCCATCAGAACCTGAAGACAGAAAAGGCCAAGGCTTTGGACATAAATAAATAATCTGGCCATAAATAAAGAGGGAATTGAAAGGGAAAAAGAAGGCTGGGGTTAGCTAAACAAGATAAAATTAAAGGCTGTAGAAACAGAAATATATCTAACACTGTGGGGCCTCAAATTCCACAGTGAAATGTGTGTTGCTTTCAGGCTATACAAAAGAGGGAGGGAGGGAACTCTTGTCATGGAAAAAAATCTTTATTTGGAAGTTTTAAGGTCAAAGAAATATTGAATATTAAGCTAAAAATGAAGCTTTGAATTCTGCCTGGGGGCTATTTTTGCCTGCTTTTCACCTGTTGATTCTTTGAGATTTGGGTTATGACACTTGCCTCCTTATTGTCCCTGGGAGCTAAATTCATGAATTCTGTAAACATACAGACATGTGGGAATCTAGGGAAGGCTGGGATAGGGAAGCAGGGGATTTGGGGAATCATGGGACTATGGGACCACAGACTACTTTGTCTGCTAGGCAAAGAGAGAGGAGTGCCCTCTCTCTTCCAGGAGGTAGAGGGAAGAGTTAACTTGCTCAAAGCAAAAATGGGGCAAGGAGAGAGATGGCTCAGTGGTTAAGGAGCTTGCCTGCGACACTTAATGACCAGAGATTAATCCCCCAGTAGCCAGGTAAAAGAGTTCATATGCAGTGACTAGAAGCCCTGGAGAGCCCATCCTACTCTGTCTCTCTGTGCTTGCAAATAAATAAATAAATAAATAGGAATATTTTAAAGACAAATGTGGGAAGGGTGAGGAGGGGCATTGCTTACACCCATCTGGCATTTACTTATGTGCTTGTGTATTTGGAAATTGTGACCTGTTTGTTAATAGTTTAGTAGAGAAGGAAAAGAAATGGTTCTGGAATTTACTGTGTGGCCTGTCCTAATTCATGCTGGGCTCATATTCACCTTTTCACTGATAAGCTGATTAATGCCCTTCCCTCTGCCCTCTAATAGGTTAATGTCCTAATTTCCTGTAGAACCTGTTAACTTGCATAGCAGCAGGTAATTTACGGCAGTCTAAAGTCAGAGTCATGAGATAGGCAGTGTATCCTATAATGGACAGGTGAACCCACAACAAACATCATTTGAAAGAGGTGGGAATTCAAAAAGGTAACATGGAGGAAGGACCAGGAACTGGCCACAACAGGAGACAAGGTGTTTCTAGAGCTTCTAGAAGCCACACCAGACTGCACCTTGACTAGAGCTCAGTGGAACTAATCTCCAGAGCTGTGTATGAACAATACAGAGTGAAGTTTCTAAAGATTTTCTTTTTTATTTATTTAGTTTGCTGGAGCGTGTGTGTGTGTGTGTGTGTGTTTATTTTATTGTGAAATTTAAGACAAGGGAAGAGACAGAGTTCCTGCTGTAAGGCAGGTGGGGTCCACTGAAATGAGAAACACCATCCCAAGACTGTGATTGAGGGTTTTTATAGAAGTTTCTGGATGGGAGCTGAGTTGGTCAGTCTAGTTCCCACACCAGATACCCAGGCACTTCTAGGAAGGGGTCTATCTTCCAGAAATCTTCCAGAAAAGAGAGTAATCCCATTTGCATTCTTTTTTGCATATATATATAATTTATTTTTATTCATAACAAAGATATTTTTATTTAAAAATATAGAACAATGGGTTTACACACATCAAAAAATAAAAGAAAGGACAAGTCTCATGTTAGAGCTCTTGTCTGTGTTCTCTGCTTGATCCCTCTTTCAGATGACTCAACCTTCAGTGAGGTAGACGAAGTCTAGTCTAAGTAAGGCTAAAGTTCTAGGACTCATATCAAGATCTCAACATATTTTAATGCTGAATGGGACCATCTTTCTCCTTTGCTCCTTTTTAGGAATAATCTCTCCCAGAAACACCACAATCAAGATTTCCTCACAACTATTGACCCAAATTGGATTTCAACCCATGGCAGAAATCTCTACTGGCTTCTGCACATCTGTTTTGCCCATTTTCTTTACTAATATTATCTTTTTTTTAGCAGAGAAATGGTGCATTTCTTTATTGCCCAAAATTAGATACATTGATTAAGTGAATATTGTGCTTATATTCCCATTTCCCTCCCCCCTGTCCCCAATCCACTGGGTATCCTCCTCGGTGGGCACACTGGATCAATCCATGTGGCAAGGGGTTATGGATAGCACAGGAGGCATCAAGGTTGACCCCCCTTTATGAATTGTAGCAGAGGGGGTAAATGTCTTTGGGTAATCTCCCCCACCATGGCTCTTATAATCTTTCCACCCTCTCTTCTGCTCAGTTCCCTGAGTCATGGAGGGTGAGTTTTAAGACTGCCTCATTGTTGTTGTTGTGACCTTGAGTCTTTGTGCTTCTACTTTAAGTTGTGTTGGAAGTCGTTGGTGTCTGTCTCACTGACTTAACCAGGATGACTGATTGGCTGTGGTTATAGGTCTCTTTCTTGTCCCACCACTGTTTCAAGTGTTTCACTTGGGGCCTACACAAGAGGCCAGTGGTGGTTCATCTCTCGCTGGGATATCAGCCTTCGGCTTTTGATTCATTGGTGGAGTCAGAATGTCCACAGCTCTCTCACTGCCTTCTGAAAAATACAAACAGAATCTCCATCGGAGAGTGAGATCAGTATAGGTTAAATGAGACACACATTTTTAATTTGGCAAAATTCTATTGAGATTAGCTTCTCTGTAGTTCTCTGGTAATGGGGATTTCTTTTTGGAGCCCCAGTTTTTGGTTCCTGTAGGATTTTGCCCTGAGTCCCAATTCCAGGTAAGGGTGCCTTGTCACTGAGTGGATTTTTTTTGCCAATTTAAAAGCTGTGGAATACCCCCACACACAGGTTTTGGCACCTCTATTGCACCAGTGATCATTTCTTGGTTCGTTTATCTCTCCCAGAAGGAAGTGTGTTCAGCCTTCTCATGGCAACAATCTGCATTTTATATGAGTGGTCTCTGCTTTCTCTAAATATCATTGACCAATTTCCCCTGGCAGCTTATGTTGTGCCTTCCAGCCCTGCACTTGCTACCATCTGGGTACTGGATACCATTCTGGATCTTGCAGGGTCTCTCGGTGTTGTTCGATGTCCTGTGGTTTTTTTCAGCAATAGGATCTTACCTTTGGTCTATGGTGGGTACTCAAGTGCTTTGATAGAAACCTGTTTTGGACACTTTGTAGGTCTCTTTGATCAACAGCTCAGTGTGGGAAGGATCCAATGACTGGGACAGGAGTTGCAAGTCTGATCAGTTTTCCATGGGGTTTGGTTTCCTCCTCTTTCATTCACGGCCCAACTTACTAGACAATGCCCACTTCTTTCTCAAGAGCTTACTGTATGAAAGTAAGGATTTTATGATTTTGATGGCTTCAGTTTGGTTACCTTTCTAATAACACTTTTTTGTCTTCTGAAGTGTATCCATGCATAGCATGGTAAAGATGTATTGTGACCTCTGTAAGCTGAAGGTCACTGGCAGCTGAGAAGGTGCTGAAATAGGCAATGAACAGAATGTGTTAATTAAACCTATAACAACAAGTTACTTAGTAGTTTTTTTGGGTTTTTTTTTTTTTTGGTTTTTAGAGGTAGGGTCTTGCTCTAGTCCAGGCTGACCTGGAATTCACTATGTAGTCTCAGGGTGGCGATCCTCCTACCTCTGCCTCCCAAGTGCTGGGATTAAAGGTGTGCACCACCACACCCAGCTACTTAGCAGTTTTGTATTGGGCAGAAAGTGTATTTTAATAATATTGATATTAGGCCTGAGGAGTTAATGAGGCCCACAGCATCAAGGTGTGCTAACCCACAGTGGGGAGCCAATTATTCTTTGCAGGTTGAAGAGTATGTAATATTAAACTATTAAATATAAAAGCAAGGAGGACAGTCACCCCTGCATTCATTAGTCTTATAAGAAGTGACAGTTTTAACAACTTAACTGTAATATTCTTTTGCTTTCTGCTTTTTCCATGATCCTGTTATGATTGTCATTTCAGGAGATTTTCTGACTTGTGAATCTGTAAAAAAAAAAAAAAGATAAGAATAAAAAATAAAAATTGACTGCTACTTAATTCTGTGGCTGTAACAAGTTTTTTTTTAAAAGTCAAGATAGTTGTTTATGTTGTTCAAATTAAAATGTCAACATTTGGGATTAGAAAGATTATTCAGTAGTTAAAGGTGTTTGCTTACAAAAACTTTTGGCCTAGGTTTTATTCCCTAGCAAAGCCAGATGCAAAAAAGTGGCACAAACATCTGGCATTTATTATTAACACACAACATAACATATACCATAACACTTACACACGTGTGCACACACACGCACACACACACACACAGGCAAATAAATAAAAATAAAATTTAAATTTAAAGATGCCAACATCTTTGCTTCCAAAGAGAGTTTCTTCTCTATTAGATTTGTTTAAGTTTAAATTGTGTGATCATAAATTTAAATATTGAATTTTAAAATAAGAAAATATTGTGGACACAATTAACTCATATTTGTATGTTCAGAAAAGCTAGTATGCCAAGAACACTTTATTCACCTCTTTATTCTTCAGAAACAAAATGTTTCCTTATTGAAGAAGCAATCCATTCAAACAAAAGCGCAGAAGCAAGCACACTGGCTCTGGGATGTTTCTGCCATCGGCTTTTTGACACCTGTTGAATACTCCTTGACAGGAAACCTTGAGAGCTTAAGATAATGCTGGTTCTCTGGAAATTCCTTCCCAAAATAGTTTCAAGAAAGTTGCTGGACCAACAGAAGTGGCAGTGGGCGGGCCTTGGGCTTCTGTCTGGCTCAGCAACTGTCTTTAATGGTTGGCATTTTTTTAGTGTTTAAATCCTTCTTTGGTCCAACAGCTGATTTCCTCCTTTGTCCTGTTCTTCCTTTCTGGTTTCACAGGGAGTGATGGTCCCATCCTTCCAGGGTGCATTCCTTTGGGAAGCAGTCACAGAAAAGCTCAGTCAGCTGTCTGCTCTTGTCTGGTCACAGCCACACCATTTACCACTTGGATATGGCCTCAGTAAGTCCAGCCATGAAGGGTGAAGAATGCAAAGTGGAGGAGAAACAAGACACTATTAGTTTTCTATGGAAGACAAACAAATGTGGAACAGAATCTTTCTAAATATCCAAATATCTTGGTCCATTTATCTTTGTTCTCTAGTGAACAAAAATCATCTTGAAAAGGACCTTCATGGAAAAGATAAACAGAGAGAGACAGAGAGAGAGGGGGGGGAGGGAGAGAGACTCATAGCCTCTTTGTTATTAATCCATTTGTGAGGGTAGAACTGCTTGCTACTGGAGTTACTAGGGTCAGAGACTAAACCTTAATGACCCCACCAGACCAACCTCTTTCACCAGACAGGATAAGTCAACTAAAACACACATTTATTTTTATTTCCATCCAGTCACATTTCTGCAGGGTAGCTCAGAGATCCACCCAAGATTACTGTGGATTATTACACAGGTCAAGTTGACAATAAATTTAACCATCTCCAGATGGCGGTACAGGAGGCATTGCTGATGATCTTGAGTAAGTTGTACTAATTCTGGTTCACACCCATCACCAACATGGGCATCAGCAGAAGGAGGAGAGATGGTCACCCTTTGGGCTCCACATTTCAGGTGGGCCCCAGCCTTCTCCATAGAGGTGAGGACACCTGTAGACTCCACAACATCCTCAGCACCAGCATCGCTCCATTTGATGTTTGCGGGGTCTCACTGCTGGGAGATGGAGATGGTCTCACACCAGTGACAAGCTTCTGGTTCTCAGCCTTGACTGTTCTGTGGCACTTGCCGTGGGTGGAATCATATACTAGAACAGATAGACCATGTAGTTGAGGTCAATGAAGGGGTCAATAATGCTACAGTTGAAGGCAACCCTGGTGACAAGGCCCCCAATTGGGGCCAAATCCATTCATTCCGACCTTCACTATGGTGTGGAGGGATCCGGCTGGCACTGCTCTGGGAGAGGAGACTCAGAGCACCTCTTGGCACAATAAGACTAGATAGAAGCTTTCATCTCAGGTCCAACTGAATTTCTCTATGTCCTTCCATCAAAACATGTGCTATCTTCAGCAACAGGGTTTTTCCATCTAGTTTTTGGTGGGCAGATAACAGACTTGGCAAATGTTATTTTTGGGTGGGGAGAGAGGGAGGCTTCTGGGGTCTCCCTAACCACAACCACTCATTAGAATGTAGCCCACCCTTGGCACTGGAATTTTCATTTAAAAATCTATGATTTCTGTAAGTGGCTTATCCATCCACATTTTTTTGTTTTACTTTATTTTTTTTGAAATCAGCTTATCCATTATCAAGTTTCCTTGTGACATTACACACACCTTAGTTTTGAAAGACGCTGCTTTTTGGAAGACATTTTTAAGTAAATGCATTCATTATGTAAATGTCAGTATTATTTTTCTTCCTATTAGCATGCTCCCATGAATTTTTTTCTAAGCGATTATCACTTTCTATGACCATTTTTTAAAATGCCATGAGTATAATAAACCATGCCATGAATTGGAGATTTATAAAATTTTCAACTTTTTTTGCTGTTATAACTAACATGGGTGTGATGATTCTTTCACATACGTCCTCGCGTATGTCCTCGGGGTACATTAAATAAAGTCTGATCTAGTGGGGGCACAGCCCTGAATGTACAGACCAACTTGGAACTTTCTATCCAATAGTGGGAACACTGCATAGAAGAGCAGAGCCTGAGAGGAGGGAGAGCTAACTCCTGGTCCTCCCTTCCCAGGAGTGGACTAGCTGCCTCCAGCAGGAGCCTGGGGAAAAAAAGAAGCTGACATGTGAAGTTAAATTGAAGTCATTAGTGAACCTGCTGCATCTGCTGTTGAAGGAGAAGTAGGAGAAAGCGATCTTCTTTTAGGCAGTTTCAGTTGGGAACTGAGGCCCAGTGAGAACCAGGAGACGCCCCCCTGGGGTCACCTCCTTCTGGCATGAATAGGTACACCAATGCAGAGAAAAAAGTCACATTGATTTAAGCAGCTGGACTACGTAGTTGTAAGATTAACTTTAGAGCAAATTAAAAGTGAAGACTTTAGCACCTTACAACAAAAATCTCAAAAAAGCAGGGCATGGTGGCACACACCTTTAATCCCAGCACTCGGGAGGCAGAGGTAGGAGGATCCCCTTGAGTAACAAGGCCACCCTGAGACCACATAGTGAATTCTAGGTCAGCTTGGGCTAGAGTGAGACCCTACCTCAAAAAACCAAAAAAAAAAAAAAAAAAAAAAAATTCTCAAAAAGTTATTTGTAAGGTCCATAAGAAATATTTCCAGGGTTCTTTCCCATAATTCATTCCCATATTTTATTCTTATAGTCCAATCCCACAGTTTCATCTCCCCAAAAGGGAAAGGAGATAGCTTAAATAAATAGGAAACCTTTTCATAGAATATGTATTAAAGTAATAATATTTAAAGTATGCATAAGCTAGTACACTTCAAAAGAAATCTAGCCAGGCATAGTGAGACAGGCCTTTAATCCCAGCACTCAGGGAAGCAGAGGTAGGAGGATCCACCATAATTTTGAGGCTGCCCTGAGACTACATAGTGAATTCCAGGTCAGCCTGAGCCAGAGTGAGACCCTACCTTGAAAAACGGAACAAAAACAAAACAAACAAAAGAATCTAAAGATGTAGCAGCCAACAGACCAGAGCTAGCCTAGAACAGAGGTCTCCTCAGTTAGAGAATTTAAAAACAATGGGGCTGGAGGGAAGGTTGAGGGGTCATTGAGAAGGGCCAGGGCACTGACTGAACTCTGTGATCACCTGCAGCCTGCAGAGCTCAGTGCTGGGTAAGGCCATCTGGCTATGACATGGCCCACATAGGAGAAGAACCTCCAGCACCAGGAGCTGCAGCTGTGACAGTTGGGGCGCGAAGATGGCTTGGGGGCTCCAGGATGCTGCCACTGTGCCAGAGCCCTGCTCTGACTGAAGCAGCCACAGTGGCTACAGCCTACGGCAATGCATGCTGCCGCTCCTACACTTCCAGCCCTGGTGAATGGGTTTATTGACCAGGGCATATCCATTGGCTTGCATACAGAGCTCATGTCCACCCTCCTGGACTTCAACAGGGCATCTGGAAGGTGGAGATGTGGAGGAAGGGGCATCCTGCTGCAAGAAGGAGCAAGCTTCCCCTCCCCCAAGGACCTGAGGATCTGAAATAGGACTGGGGTCAAAGAAATGCCCAACTCAGGAACACTGGGAAAAAAAACAGCATATTATGCAACCTCCCAAGTGACCTGACATTACATTGTGTAACTTTGAGCTTGGCCCCTGGCCACTTTGTTAGAATCTGTATAAAAGGACATCTCACACATTGTGCGAAGACAGAGTCTGAAGTAAAAGTATAGTTACTCTCATTGCTGCACCCTGGGTCTTTCTTTCTTTCTTTCTTTCTTTCTTTTGTTTTCTTTTCTTTTTTAATCCATAATCCCACTCACCTCCTTGGCCCTTCCTTGCTGAGTAGATTGGGACTGACTGATGGACATAGCATGAGGGATTAGGGAAACTGTTTCAATATTATTCCAGACTAAATGTTTATGTCCTTCTAAAATACATATGCTAAGAATCTAAGCCAAGTTAATGGTACTGGTAGTGTACGGTCTTTTAGGAAGTGATTGAGTCACAAGGTGTTGTGTGGCTATTTCCTCTGAACAGAAACATCCCTTCCCGAAGAGAAAAGAGAGACTCATAAGAGTCAAGAAGCTAGCAAAATGTATAAAGCTTGGGAAGCTCCCTAAAGTGACAAGACTTACAATGTCCTTCTGTATCAATCTATCCATCCATCCACCCAGATATATGAATATTAAATATATGCAATAAATGATTGCATAAGAAGAGACTTGGGTGGAGGTGCCTGCTTACATGCACAGGCTAGTCCACTGATGCAGATTCCATGAGTCTTCTTCACCCATGGGTGGGGAGTGACCTTTGCTTGTTCAGCTCTCATAGTCACCCATTCCCTTCAGCAATGAACCTGGAAATAACCCAAATCAACATATTAGTTCAGCAACCCAGACCTTGTTTCTTTGGATTTTTGTCAGTATCCCAGCTGACAAAATAGATAGTTGTCCACATTTTCCAAGGAAAAGTCACACAACAGATGGAACCCTCACCACTTCCAATATCAAGGACCTGAGAGAAGGGATCCATCGATGAAAGAGTCAGTGGGTCCTTCTCAGAATAAAATCCTCAAGCACCCTGAACAAACACTCTGAAGCCTTCAGATCTATAGAAACTGAATCTGCCCTGTTGATGAACTACTTAGTCTGATGTAATTTATTGTATCAGTTCAAACAGACTAAACAATTGTGAAGGGAAGGCTCAACCATTCTTTCAACACGAATTTAAGAAGCACTATGGCGTGCCAAGAAGTATGGTCAGAGTAAGAATAAGCAAAGATGTGTTCAGTTCTTACCACAGGAGAACTTTCAACACAGGGAAAAGAACACTCTAGGAAGAGCTACAATACAGCATTGGAGTGGATTCCAAAGCTTTCATTGTTCAAAGCAGGGTGGGAACAAAAGAAGATGGAGAATAAGTTACCTGAGGAAATCATTACAAACCAGAGTGAAAATAGATTTGAAACAAACAAACAAAAAAAAAAGATTAGTCTAGCCAGGCGTGGTGGCACATGCCTTTAACCACAGCACTCCGGGGGCAGAGATAGGAGGACTGCAGTGAGTTCAAGGCCAGCCTGAGACTACACAATAATTCCAGGTCAGCCTGAGCTAGAGTGAGACCCTATCTTGAAAAAAACAAAAAATAAATTTTAAAAAAAGATGAGTTTAAACTGTACACACCAGTATTGTATCTATGGCTCAAACATATCAATGACTTTTTACTTAAGGATGATATTTTTCTGCCTTTTCCAGACAAAGTGCACCTACTTCTCGCTCCTTCCTTTCTATATCATCATTCTTAAAACTTAAATGAAAGATTATTTGAAAGATGATATGTCAGCTCATATCTACCTAACACTGCCATTTTTACTTAAAGTCTATTAAAAAATGGCTTGCTTAGTGTGTCTAGCAGCCAGTAAATACACTCATATAACTTGGGGCCACCCAAGAAACTTTTGTAATATTACTTGTAATATCTTAGATTACTCTTTTTTTTTAAAAATGGAATTTAAAAAGCAATGTTGCCAGGTGTGGCGGCACACATCTTTAATCCCAGCACTGTGGAGGCAGAGGTAGGAGGTATGTCATGAGTTTGAGGCCACCCTGAGACTACATAATGAATTCCAGGCAACATGGGCTAGAGGGAGACCCTACCTCAAAAAACAAATAAAGAACATTTCAAAACCTCTCCAAGTCCCCATAGCTTAATAAATAGTCAGTCTGGATCAGAATCCAGTTAACTAAGCTCCTTGGAACACATTTTTACTGTGATGATGTTATAAGTTGATATGAAAGACACACACTTTTAAGGTATTTCATTTTTATTCTTTTAAAATTAGCTTACAAAGTAACGGGTTTTTGTGTGAGATTTTCCCACGTATTTCATTTGGACAGATTCTCACACACGCTCAAGTCCCCCTCATCTTGTCTGTTTTATCTCCAGTTTTTCCTTTTATTTTACTCTGTTGTTTCCCCATTCTTCACCCTTAAAGCCCATTTTCCAGTCTTGTGAGCTTTTTTCTAGTTCTCTGAACTTTGCCCACATTTATACCCACTTAGAATCATATTTATATAAAAATCAGAGCCTAGGATCTACACAGACACTCAGGGAGCTGAGTAACTCCTCTCTTCTGGAAACATAATTCATAGTAGAGTCTCTATAATTCTTGTCTTTGCCCAAAGCAACGTGTGTGTATGTGATAGTGTATGCATGAATATATATATATATATATATATATATATATATGTATGTATGTATTAGGAGGGGCCTCACCACATTTGGACCAATGCCTACGCAATCATTATGCTCCACCTAGTCTTTGTAGAAACTATTTTGTGACAGTTGCAGACCACACTTAAAAGGTTTAACTTTCAGCCATGTTTTGTTGCTTCAATTTAATTCTGCTTTCCCCTCATCATGTAGCCATTTTAATCCATTCTGATGCACGCTGTACTAATACAGGAAAGTTTTGCTCAGCACAAAGAAGGGTCCTATGAAAATGCACATCCTATAAATTTAACCACAGTTGTCCACACATTTGAAACAGCACGCCTCTGCATCTATTCCCCCGGCATTCACAAGTAAACATTTAAGAAGTCTCCCGCGGCAGCACAGCTCAAGGATGTCATTCAGGGTCAGAGCACACTGGAGTGACTCTCTTGCTTTCCAGTTACTCCATTAATAGCCACTGAGGAGAGAGGAAGGCGCATGACCAAAAAGGATGATCTCACCATCCTCCAAGCTACTGTACGCATAAGCTGCTGAAAGAGGACCAATCGTCACCACTCCGTGCACACGAAACCATAAAGAGGGCATAAACCACAATATTGTTAGACATTGTCAGAAAATGCTCTGCTGACTGCAAACAGGCTGTCACTAGAAGGCTTAAAATGATGTGTGTTTATCTTATGTCTATTTTTAGGCATGGATTCAGGGGTGCAGAGACGCATGAGAGACAGCAATGTCTTTGATCACATTTGGTATGAGTCATTACAAAGCAAAACATAAAAGAGTAACAAAATGAAATAATATTTGGAAACCTCCAGAATACAGAATCACTTCTGTACAGGTTTTGCATCTCCTTAATCATCACAACTCCATGTCCAGGATGCCAGGCCATTTAATCCTTCATCTAAGCATTCATTCCAGCCACAGATTTTTCAGTATTAATTCTATCAGCAGGCTATAATATAACTGTTGTTGAAAACGTTTTTTTTTCATTAAGGAATGAAAAGTGAAAGATATAAATGAAGACACACAAAAGAATAACAGCTGGATAACTTTAGTATGTGTCAAAAACTATAAATATTAAGTAATGCTGAGGCAATAGTGGTGCACTAGATAATTGGACTGGAGGCACACTGCATGGGAGGGAAGGCAAGCCTGGTGTTGAAAAGTTGTGTGTAGTGCTATCTTTTAAAAGGAGAAAAATTATGAAGAAATTTACTGACAGTAGATGAGGTTCTTCCAAGGAAATACCATTTCAGATAAGTCCTTAAGGTATGCTTTGCAGAGAGACATGAAAAGAACATTTCAAAGAATTGAATGGGGCTGCAGAGATGGCTCAGCAGTTAAAGGTGCTTGATTGCAAAGCCTGCTAGCCTGGTTTTGATTTCCCAACACCCACTTAAAGCAGATGCAAAGTGCTTCGTGTGCCTGGAGTTTGCTTATGTTAGCATAAAGGCCCTGCTGTGCCCATGTTCCTCTCTCTCTCTCTCTCTCTCTCTCTCTCTCTCTCTCTCTCTCTCTCTCTCTCTCACACACACACACACACATTAATAAATTTTTTAAAAACTGAATAGACAGACAAAGCACTACTTGGTGTGTTCTAGAAATGGAAAGAAAGTCCATTGTTTTAGGAGCTATGACATGAGTTGAGTTTAAAAGAATGAGCTTCAGGCTGACTCATCCCAACATGTGGAAGAGAAATCGCATTCTCCTTAGAGTCAGAAGTCACTGCTGCAAGATCTGATTGAAATAATACATTGTATTTATAAATTAGTAGAATGTGGGTGGGGAGATGGCTCGGTAAATAAGAAAGCTTGCCACCCACCATGAGTCCCTGGGAGAGCCTGGGAGTGTCTGAGTTTGGCCTTCATCATCCACATGAAACACTTGCATGGCCTGGCAGCATGTAACCTCAGTCCTTTGGGGAGCAGACATCAGAGTCATCGGGGATCACTGGTCAGCCAGTGTGACTCACACAGCAGGTCTAGGGTCAAGGAGACTATCTCAAGGACACACTGTGAAAGAGTAATAGAGGAGGAGGGCCCTCCTCCTCTGGCCTTCACACACATGTGTAAGGCATATACACATCTACACATGCATGCATACACCACTCACACACCACACCACACATTCTATATTCACGTGCCTAAAAGAAAAAGAAAATTAACAGAATGGCTACAAATCAGTTTGTTGAACAATAAACAGAATCTAAAATTGAGTAGCTAAAAGAGACTCCAGAATGCTCATAATACAGAAAACTGAATTAACAAAGTTAAAACAAGAGAAAAATTAAGACAAACAAAATACTGATTAAAAGTCTGTAATACATAATACATTCCACAGAAAATTCAAGAGTAGATTCCTGGGATACAAGTTGTTAAAAATCATCAAAAGTATAGCATGAGACAATCTAATTTTAAGACTAGCTTTAGCTGAAAGTACATATATATATATATATATATATATATATATATATATATATATATATATATATATATATGTGTGTGTGTGTGTGTGTGTGTGTGTGTGTGTGTGTGTGTGTGTCTGTCTGAGAGAAAGGATACTTTTAGCTCCAAAGGAATGCACTGAGAGAGAAGAAAAGCAAAGAGGGGAAACACAATTCTGAAACCAGCACACCTGGAAAGAATTACAAGTTCTCTTTTCCTAGCTGTCATAGTCAGTCACAAGCCACTAGGAAGAATCCCCAAGCCAGGCACAGTTAATGGGAGGAGAGGATTTATTGAAGCTACAGATCCAGGGAAGTTCCATAATGTTGAAAGAGGCTGGTCCCTTTCACAGGTCCAAGTAGAGAAAGAGAAACCCATCACCAGCACCACACACCATCAAACAGATGGGCATTTCGGTGGGGAGGAGTGGGGCAAGGAGAGAATTCCTTCCCCTTTATATAGCCTTAGGAGGAGGTCTTCCAACCCTACCCCAGACATAATGGCTTCCTGAGTATCTGGAATTTCCTTCCTTCACTGCCCTCCCAGGAAGGGAGGTTCATTTCTAGCTCCCCTGAGCTTCCTTACATCCTGCC